>JASTWP010000935.1:0-100043 GCA_030770255.1 Temnothorax ravouxi
GCAAACAGCTAGATACGATGAACACTCACGGTGCGAACTATTACGTTCCGATTCAGGATGGAACGTGCGAGAAACAACACAATGAGTAAGTACCGCTAATTTTCGTATATACTTGTGCAAAAACTTTTATAAACATATAATTGTATTTTTACAGTTTTGATAAACCCCGCTACACGCCACGTATTTTGGGAAGAAGATTTGCCTTGACATCAACAGCGTATAAATTTTTGGATGTTGGAATCAACGCGGGACCTATATCCTCTGTGGATATACATATTGGTGATAACCGAGGCAATCGGATAATTCTGCCACATGCAACGTGGGTGACATTCATCGAAAAACGTGCAGATATACAGCGACTCGTGCAGTCATCGGCATCATCTTCGCTAACGTTTCAAGATCTGGAGCTTGTTAAAATACGTGACGCAGATATTGTAAAATTGACGTCGTGCGGCACCAACTTGTACATGAAACCGTCAACCGTACTCTTCCTGTTCGAACTAGAACATTGCGTCGAGAATGTTTATTTTCAATTATGTCTAAATGTTCACGGTGTAAGTGAAAAATTCAAACATTTTGTAACCATTTTACGTCAAAATTGTATAACCGATAAATGTGACGCAGTTACAATCTTGCGTGAATTTTATGATAAAAATTTGATTATGATTGTCAACTGTTGGCGTATGCTGCTGATAGTATTATGTATAATGCGCTTCATGATAAATAAATACATATAATATGGTTAAAAATTTCCTTTTCATTTACCGTTCCCTGTCGTTAAGCTTTGTTTATCGTTTACTTAAATATAATATTAAAATTAAATATCGCGAAGATCTAAACGATTAAATATTGTTGGCGAAAAAAATATATGCGATCGTGAGCGATAACGTGAACGGGGGGAGGGGCCGGGGGCCGGGAGGGACCGCGAGAACAAGAAGACGCGCGCGACCGGGGCGATGGAGAGATAACGCGAGCGTGTAACGTCACGCGACCGGCGCTGCCGTTGCACGCGGACCCCTCCCGCGGCGAAAACGCGGTCGCTCCGCGGCGCCGGAAAACGCGGACCCCCCCCTCCTTGCGGCACCGGAAAACCCCTTCGCCCCGCGGTGCCGGAAAACTCGGACCCCCTCGCCCCGCGGCGCCGGAAAACGCGGTTCCCCTCTTCCCCTCCCCGCGGTGCTCAAAAAACGCGGTTCCCCCCCCTCCCCTTCTCCGCGGCGCTCGAAAAACGCGGTTCCCCCTTCCCCCGGTCCCCCCGACCCGCGTTCCCCCCCTGCCTGCGATTCCCTCCCGACCAGCGGTCCCCCCCCCGCCCGCAATTTCCCCCCGCCCCTCACCCCCCCCCTCAGATCCCCTAGTTAGAATCGGCATAGCTTACCTACTTATGTGTATACACATAATAAAAATGCGGACTTATTTTTATGTCAGACATAATTTTAATTTGTCCAGTTTTTATTATGTCTAGACATAATTTTATTTCAACTAATTTTTATTATGTCATGACATAATTTTAGTTCTGCCGCTAGGGAATTTTTAAGTCGATTCTTATAAATCAAGCTTGAATTCGATGTCTAGGTATCCCAGGTTGCCGATAACGGGTTACAAATAGTGCGCTCCATAGTTTTCGGTGTCCAGGTGTAATAATACGTTGAATTCGTTGTCTAGGTGTCCCACGTTGCCGATGACGAGATCCACATAGTGCGCTCCGTAGTTTTCGGTGTTTACGTGTATTAATACCTCATATTCAATATCTACGTATCCCACATTCGGATTTAAAGTTATTAATACACCTAGTCACCAAAAACTACGAATCGCACTATGTGGACCTCGTCATCGGCAACCTGGAACACGTAGACATCGAACTCGAGGTATTATTACACCTAGACACCAAAAACTACGGAGCGCGTTATCTGGACCTCGTCATCAGCAACCTGGGATACCTAGACATCAATTTCAAGGTATTAATACACGTAGACACCGAAAACTACGGAGCGCACTATGTGGATTCCGTCATCGGCAACCTGGGACACGTGGACATCGAATTCAAGGTATTAATACACGTAGACACCGAAAACTACGGAGCTCACTATCTAGACATCGTCATCGGCAACCTGGGACACCTAGACATTGCATTCAACGTATTATTACACCTGGACACCGAAAACTACGGAGCTCACTATCTAGACATCGTCATCGGCAACCTGGGACACCTAGACATCGCATTCAACGTACGATTACACCTGGACACCGAAAACTATGAAGCGCACTATCTGAATCCCGTCATCGGCAACCTGCGACACGTGGACATCGAATTTGAGGTATTAATACACTTAGACACCGAAAACTACGGAGCGCACTATGTGACCTCGACATCGGCAACCTGGGACACCTAGACATCGCATTCAACGTACGATTACACCTGGACACCGAAAACTATGAAGCGCACTATCTGAATCCCGTCATCGGCAACCTGGGACTTGTGGACATCGAATTTAAGGTATTAATACACGTAGACACCGAAAACTACGGAGCGCACTATGTGGACCTCGACATCGGCAACCTTGGACACCTAGACATCGCATTCAACGTACGATTACACCTGGACACCGAAAACTATGAAGCGCACTGTCTGAATCCCGTCATCGGCAACCTGCGACACGTGGACATCGAATTTAAGGTATTAATACACTTAGACACCAAAAACTACGGAGCGCACTATGTGACCTCGACATCGGCAACCTGGGACACCTAGACATCGCATTCAACGTACGATTACACCTGGACACCGAAAACTATGAAGCGCACTATCTGAATCCCGACATCGGCAACCTGGGACTTGTGGACATCGAATTTAAGGTATTAATACACGTAGACACCGAAAACTACGGAGCGCACTATGTGGACCTCGACATCGGCAACCTGGGACACCTAGACATCGCATTCAACGTATTATTACACCTGGACACCGAAAACTACGAAGCGCACTATGTGGACCTCGTCATCGGCAACCTGGGACACGTGGACATCGAATTTAAGGTATTAGTACACGTAGACACCGAAAACTACGGAGCGTACTATGTGGACCTCGACATCGGCAACCTGGGACACTTAGACGTCACATTCAACGTACGATTACACCTGGACACCGAAAACTATGAAGCGCACTATCTGAATCCCGACATCGGCAACCTGGGACACGTGGACATCGAATTCAAGGTATTAATACACGTAGACACCGAAAACTACGGAGCGCACTATGTGACCTCGACATCGGCAACCTGGGACACCTAGACATCGCATTCAACGTATTATTACACCTGGACACCGAAAACTACGAAGCGCACTATGTGGACCTCGTCATCGGCAACCTGGGACACGTGGACATCGAATTTAAGGTATTAGTACACGTAGACACCGAAAACTACGGAGCGCACTATGTGGACCTCGACATCGGCAACCTGGGACACCTAGACATCGCATTCAACGTACGATTACACCTGGACACCGAAAACTATGAAGCGCACTATCTGAATCCCGTCATCGGCAACCTGGGACACGTGGACATCGAATTCAAGGTATTAATACACGTAGACACCGAAAACTACGGAGCGCACTATGTGGACCTCGTCATCGGCAACCTGGAATACGTAGACATCGAATTCAACGTATTATTACACCTGGACACCGAAAACTATGAAGCGCACTATCTGTACTTCGTCATCGGCAACCTGGGATACCTAAACATCGAATTCAAGCTTGATTCATAAGAATCAATATATATTATATAAATACTTAATTTAGCTAAATAGAAATCTTCCTTCTGACCGATAAGTCTATCGACCTTTTAATAATTTACCTACTAGATCGTTCGAAATACGCGCGCGATATCGAAACTGGCGATACCTGCGCCGCCAGTGTCGAAAAAGTGAAAGGGACATTTTCTCTGATCACGTGATCACACAGATCGGCGTTAGGTGGAGGAGGAGGAGGTTGCGGAGGAGGAGGAGTATCTTAATAAAAAATTTTCACATTTGGACTTTGCGTCGCAATATCTCCGCTCGTAGGGCACGTAGCGGAAAATTATACAGGAGATACCCCCCTTATTTTGACCCCAACTATCGATTAAGCCTACTTAGAACTTGATCCGTTCACTCGTTATCGAGATCTCAACATCTCGGGTACTCGCAACCCGTCGCGTCGCGTAAAAGAGTCACGGTGCGGTCTCGCTCCGCGTGTACTTGGCGCGAGACACTACCGTGTCTCTTGATAAAATTGATAGTATAAAATATTTAGTTAAAAAGAACAAATCAATATAGTCCACAAACAAAATGGTTAAAAAGAGCAAAACAAAAAAGATATTTTGTACAAATATTTTGTTAAGCCAATCAAATCATCCGCTTGGCAACATACAATCATCCGGTTTTGTTAAATCAACAAAATTTTTTTGAAAAAAATAATTATTTTTCTCAGTGCATATATCAAAGAAAATTATCCTAAGTTAGTACCGGATCAACGTCAAGCATTTAACAAAATACTAGATAGCGTCGAGCGCAAAATGAGGAAAAGATATTTTTCATAGACGCACCTGGAGGTACAGGAAAGACATTTCTCACTAACCTTATATTAGCTAAAGTTAGATCTTCTGGTAAAATGGCTTTAGCTGTTGCTTCATCATGTATAGCAGCAACGTTACTAAGTGGTGGAAAAACGGTACATTCCACTTTTACATTACCCCTAAATGTATCTGTACAGCAAGAAACTGTTTGCTCAATACGTAAAAATGGACCACTAGGTAAAGTATTACAAGAGATTTCCTTACTTATATGGGATGAGAATGCGCAATAATGAGCCATAGGGCACATATGGAAACAATCAATCGAACACTCCAAGATTTGAGACATAGTGAAAAATTCATGGGTGGCGTAACTTTAGTTTTTGCAGGCGATTTTCGACAGACATTACCTGTAATTGTAAGGGGAACCCGCGCTGATATAGTTAAAGCATGTTTGAAATCCTCGGCAATGTGGAGTACCATACAAACATTTGAATTGCGAACCAATATGAGAGCCAGTTTAGGAGGAGGAGAAAATAATTTTACGACAAAGTTACTGCACCTTGGCGATGAAAATATTCCTTATGATAATAGTTTAATAGAAATTGACTAAAAACTGGGACAAGTGGGTAAGTACAAATGATTTAATTACGAAGATTTATCCAAATGTGGAATGTTTATTGCAGAAAAATTATAAATGGTTGTGTGAAAGAGTCATTGTATCTCCAAGAAACGAATCTGTGAATGACATTAATGATATCATTTCGAAAAAAATTAAAGGGAATAATAAAGAGTACAAATCAATCGATACTGTGGTTAATATGGAAGATACAGTATATTATCCCCAAGAATTTTTAAATAGTTTAAATCCGTCTGGTCTTCCACCACACCGTCTGATTTTGAAGATTGGTATACCAATCATCTTATTGCGCAACTTAATTCCACCGAAATTATGCAATGGTACGCGACTTCAAATTAAAGAATTGCGTAACAACATCATTGAAGCCATTATACTTATCGGCCCCGCAGAAGGGGAGTTAGCGTATATTCCGCGTATTCCAATGATTTTAAATGACTTACCATTTTCCTTCAAACGTTTACAATTTCCAGTTAAAGTTTCTTTTGCGTTAACGATTAATAAATCACAAGGACAAACTTTCAAATTTGTAGGCATAGATTTAAGAAAAGAGTGTTTCTCACACGGACAACTTTATGTTGGTTTATCTAGAATAGGAAACGCTAAAAATCAATATATTCTGATACACTAAAGAGAAATAAAACTAAAAATATAGTATATTCAAAAGTCCTATAATTAAGTCAGAATTCGGCAACAAATGCACTTTTGGCAAATTTTCTCTCACAGATTGATTCAGTAAAGAACCAAACAATATTTATTTCTGATGAGATTATTATAAAACAGGGTGCAAGTAGAAACTTGTACATTGCTTCCTCATATTTTTAAAGTAAGCAAGTAAGCATATTTTTTAAGAAACCTACATTGCTTCCTCTATTTTAAACCATAATTATTTATATTTATTTGTTTTGGCTTCCTCATAGAGGAAGCAATCAAAATTATGGACCTTTGATCGCATATAAAGCTAAGTCTAATCAACCAAATATTAAAGAATTATATATGAAATTGGAGTAGAATTTTCCGGGAAATACATCACCGGTAAGAATTAGAAAAATTAAAAAAAAAACGTTATTAACTTAAAAACTATTAGACCGAATTTGTATTAAAAACATAAAATAGGGGTAGAATTTTCCGGCAAGTGCTATAGAGTATTTTTTTCGTTACCGATGTTCTGGAAACCGATTTTTTAATTTTTCTAGACGTTTTTGAACATAAGCAACACATTGGTATCAAAAACTCAAAAAACAATTTTTACTTCGGTCTTTTCTACCCCTATTTCATATATAATTCTTTTAAATTCGGTTGATTAGACTTAGCTTTATATGCGATCAAAATTATGGACCTTTGATCGCGTATAAAGCTGTGTCTAATCAACCAAATCTTAAAAAATTATATATGAAATAAGGGTAGAAAAGACTGAAAAATATAATAAAATTATAAATAGATCGATATCTGAATATTTGCGAAAGTTAGAGCTACCACGGACATTTTTAAAAAAATTCAAAATTTTTTTAAAAAAGAACTTTACCGATCATCGCCAAATTCAATACCAACCTTCCTTGAATGATACTCTATCGATTAAAAAAAAAACAGCCCGATATCTCAATATTTGCGGAAGTTAGAGCACATACGGACAACATATGCACACACATACACACATACATACATACAGACGGACATTTTTTTTAGGCGATATTTCGACGTTTTACAACGATCTGAACATATTGGCAGAAAAAACTCAAAAACCAATCTCTTCGTTGGTTTCTTCTACCCCTATTTCATATATAATTCATTTAAATTTGATTGACTAGACCCAACTTTATACGCAATCAAAGGTTCATATATGAAATTCACGAAAACAAAGCTTCCTCTATGAGGAAGCAAAAATGGAACTTAAAAAATTCTCTACAAAAAAACGTTATATAGAAAAATAGTGGATTAGGCCTAATAGGGACACCACGTTAAAAAAAACGCGCCTAACACTATATCTCCGAGGTGGTGTGGAAAATAGTGTATTATCTCTGAGATGTATAAAAGTTGAAACTTTATAAAATGTATGACACCAAAATGATTGATCTTGAGAAAAAAAGTATAAAACGTTTTTTGTATAGAATTTTATAAGTTACAAATTTTAACGAAGATTTATCAAGAGACACGGTAGTGTCTCGCGCCAAGTATACGCGAAGCGAGACCGCACCGTGACTCTTTTACGCGACGCGACGGGTTGCGAGTACCCGAGATGTTGAGATCTCGATAATGAGTAAACGGATCAAGTTCTAAGTAGGCTTGATCGATAGTTGGGGTTAAAATAGGGGGGGTATCTCCTATATAATTTTCCGCTACGTGCTCTACGAGCGGAGATATTGCGACGCAAAGTCGAAATGTCAAAATTTTTTATTAAGATACTCCTAACGCTCCGACGTTATAACATATATGTGTAACATATACATACATAGAGAAATGTCACTTTCACTTTTTCGACACTGGCGGCGCTATTTTCATAAATCCACCACCATCCATCCATCGAGTCGACGAGTCGATATATCGAGATCTTGATATTGTGCTCAGTGCAGTCAGTCAGCCGGTTCAGCGGCCGCTGTCAGTGACTACGTTTACGCGAGCGTTATTTCTGTAGTAACTTACGATAATTCTTTCGCGTAAAAGGGATTTTGTAGTAACTTACGATAATTTACTTCGCGTAAACGAGTGAATTATCGTAAGTTACTACAGAAGTAACGCTCGCGTAAACGTAGTAAGTGTTCAGTGTTATTAATTAATAATAACCTATAGAAATAGTGACGATTGTGACCGTCGCCGTGTGATGATAGTGATGATTGATTGATATATTGACGGCAGGGAGCTCTGATGCCGAGGAGATCCCGTTTATACGCGAAGAAATTATCGTACGTAAGTTATTATATTTATATACTACATCCCGTTTATACGCGAAGGAATTATCGTAAGTTATTATATTTATGTATACTATATACAGAAGTAACGATCGCGTAAACGTAGTATATAGTTAATATTAGTATACATATATATATATATATACGTATACGTGACAGATAGTCGGAGCTTTCCAGCAAGCGACACAACTCGACACAAGTATCGTTTTATCTTTGTTGCTCATTACCAAAAAAGAATACTATATACAGAAGTAACGATCGCGTAAACGTAGTATATAGTTAATATTAGTATATATATATATATATATATATACGTATACGTGACAGATAGTCGGAGCTTTCCAGCAAGCGACACAACTCGACACAAGTATCGTTTTATCTTTGTTGCTCATTACCAAAAAAGAAAGATAGAACGATGCTTGTGTCGACTTGTGTCGCTTGCTGGAAAGCTCCCAGTGTGTGCGTGTGTGCGTGCGTGCGTGTGTGTGCGTGTGTACGTGCGTGCGCGCGTTTTTTAATTACTTTTTAAAAAAAAAGGTAAAAAAAGGCGCCAAGTACACGCATAGTAGTGTATATGTTGTTACCTCGAAAAAAGAGAAAGTGGTAGTATTATACCTCGAAAAAATATAAGTAACAAGTGGTAGACATAATCTTTATATCTAAAAAAATCTCGAAAAAATCTAAGCAGTAGTATCTTTATTTCCGAAAAATTATAACCCAAATGATACACATCACAAAATTATGTTACCTTATCAAAAAGAAGAGTCGCGCTTCAAGTGATCTATTACAATTACAAAAAAGAAATGATATTTCTTTAAATTACAGCGCCAATTACAGAGAACATATATATTGCCTCAAAAAATAATTGTTGCACTACCTACTTTGAAAAATCTTTACATTGTGTCAATTAGAAAAGAATGTATGATAACAATTTTATAAAATTAAAAAATTTTATTTAAATTTCACAAGGGAATACAAGGTATTTAAATACAAAGTTTACATGTGTATTTTTTAGTGGTCACAAATAATTACAGAGGTAACAGTACAAAATAAAAATATTTTATTAAAATATCCAACGAGGGATGTCTTTTATCGCAAAATATATACGGCTCATAGAGCTTTACAATCTGTACATACTGTTTGTAAGATAAAGATATACTGTTTCTAAGATGCGTAACACTACAAAATGCATGATATCAGTACAAAATTACCTTTTTCAAAAAGGTAAAAAAAAGGCGCCAAGTACACGCGTAGTTGTTACCTCGAAAAAAAACCAAATGGTAGTATCATTAATTTTAAATTTAAAAATATTTTAATAAAACCCAAATGGTACGTAATATATTTTTGTACCTCGAAAAAACCCAAAAGTGGGTAGGTAGTATCTTTATTTTCACAAAATTATATTACCTAACTTAACTCAAGTGACATGTATTTCAAAAAAAGATGTGAAATCTTTAAATTAAATTGCGTCAATTGTAAAAAAAATATGTATATTGCTTTGAAAGATAATTGTTATGCAACTATACTTTAAAGAAATAAAACCCAAGTGGTATCTTCGTATTTCTATTCAAGGGTCTTCCTATTCTAAACCAAGTAATAATAGCTTCTTAATTCTCTTTAACAAATTTTTAATATTACAAAGAATCATTTTAATTACAAAGAATTAAAGAAGTAACGGTACAAAATAAAAATATTTAAAACAAAATAAATAAATTTTTCTTGTAAAAAAACTGTTCGAGCTATGCAGGGATAGGTAACGACCGAGAAAACGAGACGGATGTAAAGCCGAATGTATCTCTTGTGTTTATTGGAAGAATACGTTTAACATAAAATGAATGAACGAAACGATTCGATACAAAGTAATTTGCCTCCGCGTTCGCGATGATCGAGAGTAGAGAGATAACCAAACAGAACGGACAGACTATTGAGAAGAACATGGATCACAATAAATGGTAGATAGTAAACCCGACGACGCAGTCGGTAACGCTTGATGGCGCCCCGATATATCGATAGGGACATCGACTTTGAGTACGAGAATTTGCGATATCCCTAACAAAAACTTGGCGCTGCATTTTTACTCCTGTCGCATTCTTCCCTAAATTATGTTTATTGTTTTTTATTCAATCAAAAATCTCAGTACTAATATGTTTAAATTTTAATGTTTAAATTTCAATGTCTAGCAGCGCCAAGTTTTTACAAGAAAAATTTATTTATTTTGTTTTAAATATTTTTATTTTGTACCGTTACTTCTTTAATTCTTTGTAATTAAAATGATTCTTTGTAATATTAAAAATTTGTTAAAGAGAATTAAGAAGCTATTATTACTTGGTTTAGAATAGGAAGACCCTTGAATAGAAATACGAAGATACCACTTGGGTTTTATTTCTTTAAAGTATAGTTGCATAACAATTATCTTTCAAAGCAATATACATATTTTTTTTACAATTGACGCAATTTAATTTAAAGATTTCACATCTTTTTTTGAAATACATGTCACTTGAGTTAAGTTAGGTAATATAATTTTGTGAAGAAGAAAATACAGATTTCACATCTTTTTTATTGAAATACATGTCACTTGAGTTAAGTTAGGTAATATAATTTTGTGAAAATAAAGATACTACCTACCCACTTTTGGGTTTTTTCGAGGTACAAAAATATATTACGTACCATTTGGGTTTTATTAAAATATTTTTAAATTTAAAATTAATGATACTACCATTTGGTTTTTTTTCGAGGTAACAACTACGCGTGTATACTATACACTAAACGAAGTACTAAACACTATTTTATAAGTTATAAATTTTAACGCAGATTTATATATACTATACACTAGGTGAAATATATATAATATATGCTTCGCCGGCGAAAATAATTCAATAGTGTGAAACTCGAGTAGAAAAAGACCGGTTACGACATGTTTAATTCATGAAAACATTTATGCGATCCGATTTGAAATTAGAAACATTTAGTTATGATTCAAATTACGAATATCAATTTCATCCGAATGTAATTGGAAAAATGGATGCAATATGTGATCATTGTCAAGTAAAAAAATTTAAAACTTAAGCACCTAAAATGTGTTAATAATGCAGAAAAGTTAAACTTCCGTCTTTAAATCAACCACCCAACACACTCCTTATGTTTGTTCACAATAAGAATTGTGCACTCAACGATCGGGTATCGACTCGCAAGCGCGGTTGGCTGGTGCAGCCTTGTAAAAAGGACTCGGCAATCAAGGGATTGGTGAGAGGAACGACTAATAAGAGATGCGGTATTGTGTATCGCAAGTTTAATGTGTTACTGTGTCGAGGTATCGAGAAGTTCTGAGACGAGCGGTATTCACAATAGGTAGCTAGACGGTAATTGCGAGCGCGTGAAGAGAGGGAAAGTTCGACGAATGACGCGATTCTTTCCGAGGAGCGAACGGGAAATTCGGGTAACGAGAGGTAGCTTTCGCGGAATACGTTGGATCCGACAAGGTCTCAACGATAAACACGCGGAGCGAAAACACGACGAGCAATACATCTCACGCTCGAAATCAACGGACGAGAAATATAACGCGATTCCTGAACATACCGCCCGCCTCGAATGCTTACATTCGAAACGAGAATTATAATACAGTGAGAGCTTACATCTAAATACATAATAAACTTAAATCTAAAGACAGAATTTAATGAAACTTAAATCTAAATGCCTTGGCGATTTATACATATGTACATGTCGGTTTGATGACCGTAAGATAGGTCACATCACGGCCGCGACCCGCCCGCCTTGACCGCTTCCTTTTCGGTTTCGCTGTTGATATCGATCGGCAGGAAACACAGCTTGACAATGGGTCACTTATATTCGGAGCGTGCGGTTTTGACGGTAACGACGCGCGTCAGCCCATCATCCCCGGGATGACAGACGGTAATACGTCCGAGTTCCCAATGACTTGGGGGGGCGAGTGGATTACGTAAGAGAACGATCTGACCAACTTTGGCCAGGTTGTGGGTAACGCGCCACTTCGGGCGTTGTTGGAGCGTGTGCAAGTAGTCGCTCACCTAAGACCTCCAAAAACCTTCGGTGATTCTTTGTACGAGTTGCCAACGCGAGAGCCGATTCTCAGCGATGTCGAGCACGCTCGGTTCGGGATTTGCGACAAGATTGGCGCCAATCAAAAAATGACCGGGCGTAAGGGCGCTGTAATCGTCGAGACTATCGGACATTGATGAAATCGGCCGCGAATTTAAGCACGCTTCAACTCGGCACACTAGCGTATTCATTTCCTCGTACGTCAGCGTGTGAGAGCCCACGCATCGCTTTAAGTGATATTTGACGCTACGGACTCCTGCCTCCCATAATCCGCCGAAATGTGGAGCCGCAGGAGGGAGGAAATGCCACGCAATCTGATCGCTTGCTAATCGGTTCAAAAAATTGGGATCGCGCGCGGCAGCATTACGCGCGGCGACGAGCTCTCGTTCGGCGCCCTGAAATGTCGTACCATTATCGGAGTACATGCTATGTGGACGTCCGCGTCGAGCTGTAAATCTGGTAAACGCCGCGAGGAAAGCTGCCGAGCTGTAATCGCTTACTAACTCGAGGTGAATCGCTTTCGTTGTCATGCAAATAAATAAGGCAATGTAGGCTTTGTGAGCCTTATGACCGCGTCCTTTCGCAGACCGTACGAGTAAAGGTCCGGCATAATCGACTCCGGTATGTTCGAAAGCTCGCGAAGATCGATTGACTCGAACGTCCGGTAAGTTGCCCATGAGCTCCGCCGGGACGATAGCCCTTTCGCGAGCGCACTTAACACAGCGGTATAAAACCGCTCGTACGGTTGCTCTGGCGCGTAAAATCCAGAATTCGGTACGGAGGTGAGCGAGGGTAATCTGAGGGCCTCCGTGGAGTGTGGTGTGGTGAGCATGCGATATAATGAGAGATAATAAAGGATGAGACTGAAGGACGATTGGGTGTTTGGTCGAATCAGGGAGATTGGACTTTTGAAGCCGCCCTCCGACTCGTATGAGACCATCGGTGTCGAGATACGGGTTAAGCGCGACAAGTGAGCTGGTTTTGGAAACGCGATTGTTGGCCTTTAGACTCGCAGTTTCTTGCGGAAAAATGTCACTTTGGATCTCCTTGAGCCAAAAGATCTTGGCAGTTTGAATTTCACGTGAAGCTAATACGAGCGATTGATTGACCTCCGCACCGCTATCCGGTATGGAATTGAGGCGAGAACGAAGGATCTTGGCGAAACGCATGAGATACGCCGTCACGCGCAGAAGTTTAGCCCACGAGGAGTAGCGAGTCGCGAGATCCCACGGTTCGGCACGCGCGACGCAAGCGTGCACGACGACTCGGTTCTCCCGTGACACTTCACATTCGATTGGCGACGAACATGACGTCGGCCAGTGCTCAGGGGATTGTTTAAGCCAGGAGGGCCCCGACCACCACAGGGCGCAATCGGCAAGTTCACTAGGGCGCAAACCGCGAGATGCGCAGTCGGCGGGATTATCTGCCGTCGGAACATGGTGCCAGATTGCTTTTGGTAAAAGCTGTTGCACTTTGGCTACTCGATTAGCAACGAACACTTTCCATCGTGATGGAGACTGCTTGAGCCACGCTAACACAATCCTTGCATCTAGCCAACAGTGATATCGGAGATTTGGAATGTTGAGATTCGAAAGAACGAAAGACATCAACTGTGCGAGCAGCACCGCGCCGCAAAGCTCGAGTCGTGGTACGCTTATTGTTTTGAGTGGCGCGACCTTGGATTTCGCGACGAGTATGCAAACGGTAACTGGGCCGTTTCTCGGTACGAGACGGAAATATACCACTGCGGCGTAAGCCTTTGTCGACGCATCTGAAAACCCGTGAAGCTCGCAATCAGCGATGTTAGAACCGTACTTTGTCCAACGAGGAATCGATATAAGTTTGAGACGCGGTAATTGACTGTGATATTCGCGCCATTGGTCTAGGAGATCACCGGGCAACACGTCGTCCCAATCGCATTTTAGGGCCCATAGGCGTTGCATGAATATTTTCGCGACAACGATAACGGGAGTTACCCATCCTAACGGGTCAAAAAGTTTAGCGATAGTGGAGAGCACCGCACGTTTCGTCTGCCCCGGGTTCGGTGGGGTCGTTACGCGGAAATGAAAAGAATCGCTTTCGGGATTCCACGCGACGCCTAATATCTTTAGCGGCTCGTCGACGTGCAGATCCTTATCGCGCGCGAGACCATGATCTGACGGGTCAATGTCGGAAAGCAACTCGGGACAATTACTTGCCCATTTGCGTAACCGGAAACCGCCCTTTGCTAAGAGAGCAATCAGCTGATCGCGAATTTCGAGCGCGAGTTCGCGGTTGTCAGCTCCGAACGTACAGTCGTCGACGTACGTGAGGAGCAGCAAGACCAGAGCGGCCAGCGGAAATTCGTCCCCGTAATCCTTTACGAGCTGCAGCAGGACGCGAAGCGCGAGGTACGGGGCGGAAGCAGTGCCGTATGTTACGGTGAGCAACCGGTAATCCGCGACTGGCTCAGAGGGCGACGAACGCCAGAGAATTCGTTGGTAGTCCACGTCGCGATTATCGATGAGAATTTGCCGGTACATTTTGGCGATGTCGGCGGTAAAGACAAATTGATGCTGACGCCATAACAGAATAACGGCGGCGAGATCCCGCTGTAGCTTAGGACCGATTAGCAAATAATCGTTCAACGAGGTACCGTTCGATGTAGCGCAGGAAGCATTAAATACAACCCGAAGCTGAGTGGTAACGCTACTCTCACGAAAGACTGCGTGGTGCGGAATATAATAAACTTGAGAGTGACTCGATTGTGAGTCGGTATCGTTCACTTTCGTCATATGACCGAGCTTTTCGTATTCTTCGAGGAATTCGCGATATAACGCGGCTTTATCTGGTTCGCGAAGAAGTCGACGCTCCGAGCGAATCAAACTGGCTAACGCGGTAACGCGGGACTCGCCAAGATCGATAGGGGGGCCGGTTTTGAACGGTAACCGGACGACGTATCGTCCCTCCGGCGTGCGAGAATGATTGGCGGCGAAATACTCTTCGCACTGTTGCTCTTCGGGACTTAAATGCGTTTTATGAGGCACTTCTTCGATCTCCCAGAAGTGGCGAAGATCGAGATCCAGGGTTTCAAGGATTGTTCCGTGATGAATATGAACGGAATCGGGATGGAGGGATCGAGCAGGAGCGATGGGCCCGGAAAGTATCCAGCCGAAAACGGTATTCTGCGCGATAGGCTCGCTTGCATTTCCTTTACGCACCCCGTCTAATATAAGCATGCCATATAAATCAGCTCCGATAATTACATCGATCGGATCAGAGCTCATGGGATCCCTATCCGCGAACGTTAGGTCAGAGATGTGCGCCCATCGTGACGTCGATTGAACGCGATTCGGTGCGTACTTTGACAGCGATGAGACTATGTACGCGGTCGTCGAGAACGCCGGTTTGTCGCCGAAAGATGCGGTTACACAGATATGTGCGGCTGAATGCGACAACGATTGCGATTCTCCGATTCCGGTAATACGGGTCGTTTGCTTCATTTTCGCGAGACGCAGCCGCTGAGCGATATTTTCCGAAATTAAAGTCGCGACGGAACCTTGGTCGAGCAAAGCGCGGGCATAAACGAAGCGACCTTGTGGAGAGTAAACACGAACTCGAGCGGTTGCCAAAAGTACGGTTGACTTCGGCGTCATCGTATTCGAAATTAAATGAGACGCGATTTCGTTAGCTGTCTCGGTACTCGTGGTACTCGGTACGACGGTAGGAGCGGACTCTAAGATAGCCGGTTTTGCATCGTCCGTGAAATGCAGTAGGGTATGATGTCGCTTATGACACGTTTTGCAGGATCGCGCGTTTTTACAATCCTTCATCGAATGTTTACACCCGAAGCAATTAATGCAACGATTCTCCTTCTTTACATATTCGTATCGTTGCGACGGAGTATAAGCTAAAAATGACGGACATTGATATAATAAGTGCGAGGATTTGCACATCGGGCACGCAAGATTCGCAGTGGTTGTCGAATGAGAAGCGATCGATTTCGATTTCGACGACGGTTGAGATTTCTCGGATGTCGGAGGCGAGATCGCCTCGAAGGCGCGGATACGCGATTCTAAGAATTTATCCAAGTCGTCATATGTAGGGTAATCGACGGTCTCGCTCAACTGTAATTCCCACGCCTTCCGGGAAGATTTGTCTAATTTTTGCAAGATCAGAAATACGAGGATATCGCTCCAAGTATCGACGGGACGATCGAGGTTTTTGAGCGCTTGAATTGAGGCATTCGCTTTGTCACGCAGATTCTGAAGGTCCTTGAAGGTCTCAGACGCGAGTTGTGGCAACGAAAATAACGCTTGCAAATGACCGTTAATCAACCGGCGTTTGTTCTCATAACGCGACGTAATGATATTCCATGCCACGGTAAAATTCGCGTCGGTAATCGCGAGATGGCTGAGCGCGCTACTTGCATCTCCCGTTAAGCTTGAGCATAAATAATGCATCCGATCGACATTTGAAATATTGCGATTGTCGATGATCATCGATTTAAAACGATCGCGAAAGCTTTCCCAGCGGTCGAAAGATCCGTTGAAGGTCGGTAGGTTGATCCGCGGAAGCTGAGTCGTCGGACGGTGGATGAAATCTGAAGCGTGACTTACGTTAAGGTCGACCACGTCCGTGCCAGAAACCTGGGCCAGGACCTCGGACATGTAGTCAAGCGCTTCGTCGAAATGATCCTCACAGGCTAGGAAGTGATTGTTGGAGAAGTAAGGCAGCTCCTTGGCTGTGCTCACGTGAAGGGATGCCCGGATCTCAGCGTCCAAGTTCAGCGCCTGCGAGAACTTCTCCTTGAGGAGTGTGATTCGGCTCTGCACAACAGCCTTGGTCATCTTGGCGTAACCCAGTTTTTTAAGATTGGTCACGGCGCGAGCTATTGAGCCCATTAGTTGGGTTTGCTTCGCCAGGAGCGCGTCTGCTGAGGAGGCCATGGCGAACGGGTAGCGTCAGTCCGCACCTCGAGCGTCGTAGGCGATATGATAGTCTTCTTGACTCCGAATCCGGCTCGAAGGACCAAAATGTGCTCTCAACGATCGGGTATCGACTCGCAAGCGCGGTTGGCTGGTGCAGCCTTGTAAAAAGGACTCGGCAATCAAGGGATTGGTGAGAGGAACGACTAATAAGAGATGCGGTATTGTGTATCGCAAGTTTAATGTGTTACTGTGTCGAGGTATCGAGAAGTTCTGAGACGAGCGGTATTCACAATAGGTAGCTAGACGGTAATTGCGAGCGCGTGAAGAGAGGGAAAGTTCGACGAATGACGCGATTCTTTCCGAGGAGCGAACGGGAAATTCGGGTAACGAGAGGTAGCTTTCGCGGAATACGTTGGATCCGACAAGGTCTCAACGATAAACACGCGGAGCGAAAACACGACGAGCAATACATCTCACGCTCGAAATCAACGGCCGAGAAATATAACGCGATTCCTGAACAAGAATATTGAAACACAATTGAAGTTTCAAGAAAAACGACTCCCGGGCGAAGCCCGGACACCAGCTAGTAATTTAATAAAACGATACCACAGGACATTAAATCATAAATTTACAGATAATCCATGACCTATGGATGTTTATAAGTAAGTTTTGTACATTAATATATAAATTGTTAGGAATAACTATGTACACATATTTATAATTATTACGTAAAATATTATTATATATACATTTGCTTTAATTTCTTATTTACAGAAAAATTGGGAGAATTGCAGGCGACAACTCGTCGAAATCTGACGACTTTAAAGGCAAGAAAGCGTTTAACAAGATTAAGATATAGTTGGATTATAAAAAATCGTGCTCTTGTGAACGCGTGGGACAGATTAGACGAGATGGCCTCTCTATAGAAGATTTTAGTCATTGCAAGTTCATTACTATAAAAAATTATTAGATAATAACAAACAATTTAAATAAACAATTCGTATAAACTGTTTACTAAAATGTTTTTGTTTTAATAAATTTTTAAAATAAAATAAAGATATGCGTTCTATATATATGATAAATAATATATAACAGCGTAAAACATATATACCTTTTATGTATATATATATACATATATAATAAATTCGTATAGATAATAACAATCTAAGATCTAACACACTTTTCCTTCCTTTTCTTTTTCTTTTTATTGTCTTGTTTTATCGTGATGCGAGGGAGAGGTAGAGACCGAGGAAGAAGCAGAGAGACAGAGGCAGAGGCAGAGGCAGAGGCAGAGACAGAGGTAGAGGAAGAGGTAGAGGCGGAGCTGGTGAAAAAAATATATATCGGGCATCAACATATATATTATTATCAAAAATAATCTTCAATAAATAATAAAGTAACAATTAACATCTATATTTTATTTAGGCACATAGCTCTCTCTACTCCTAAATCTAACTCCTAAATTTTTTCCTTCCTGAATTATAGTGTTTATAAATATTTATTTTATTTACAATTTTTACATTTATAAATAAATAAATATATATTATATTTTTTTAATATGCATGTATGTATATATATATATATATATATATATATATATATTATGCATATTTAAAAGTTATAAATATAAAAATTGTAAATATGACTAAATAAATATTTACAAATGTGACGTAGCGCATCGCCGATTTGCCAACTCGAGACTTAGTAGTCGGCGAGGCACGAGACACGATACCCGAAATGCGTTGCAGGCATCGTGGATGTGGATGGTCGTGGCAACGTCGCATAGCCGGCGCGTGCCGCCGCGGCCGCATTATCATGCATTACCAACGCTTTGGACATAGCACGGAACAGAACCAAAAGATCGTGCACATAGCACGGAACAGAACCTATAGAGCGTGCACATAACGCGTTACCCATCAGAAATTTTCGTGGACATGGCTACGTAGTTCAATGTGCACGTTTTGTGCACATAGAGGCGCTCGTGGACGGGGACCACCTAAAACGCGGCCGTGACCACCTCAACAAAGTTAGCACCCCCAAGTGGATTATTGATACTTTTTTTTTACCAATCGATTGGTGGTTGATTGGTAGTATTTGGTACCGTATTCAAAACGTTTGGTAGTTTCTCGTTTTTTTAGGAAATCAAAAACAAATTTTTGATTTTCTTTTAGCCCCCCCACTTTGACTGTGGTAATTTTTTTTTTTTTTAATCGATTGGCGATTGATTGGCAGTGTTTGGTACCGTATTAAAAACTTTTGGTGGTTTTGCGTTTCTTTAGGAAATCGAAAAAACAAATTTTTGATCTTTTTTTAGCCCCCCCACTTTGACTGTGGTAAGTTTTTTTTTTTTTTAATCGATTGGCGATTGATTGGCAGTGTTTGGTACCGCATTGAAATCTTTTGGTAGTTTCGCGTTTTAAAAAGAAAGAATTAATTGTCAACAAATTTTTAACCTTCTTTAGCGCCTCAACTTTTACTGTTGGGGATTTTAAATTCTTTTTTACCAATCGTTTAGTGGTTCATTCTTCAGCATTCTAGCCGATCGTCTTACTCGCTCGTTCACGTTTACTATTAGAAAATTGCTTCTACCGGCTTGATAAATTATGCACACACGGAAACTTTAAGCAATTTTATTTCATTAGCTATTTGACATTGGCACAAGTTACTATTACTACGTTCAGGCGAGCTTTACTTCTGTAGTAACTTACGATAATTCCTTCGCGTAAACGGGATTTTGTAGTAACTTACGATAATTTACTCCGCGTAAACGAGTGATATATCGTAAAAGTTACTACAGAAGTAACGCTCGCGTAAACGTATAGTAAATGTCTTGTAAAATACATATAGTAAAATTAAAGGACAATTTTTTGCAATCACAGTTTTGTGTATTTCACTTTTACGAATAGATTACGTACCTACATATTGTTGCACAACGGAAACCGCGAGAAGGTGGTGGTCTCTTTCGTCATGAGATAATGCAAAAAATTTGTTTTTTTAATATTGCAATAATTTTAATATGTATAAATTAAAAAATATATAAGTAGATAAAGCTCGTATGTCTTAGATAAAACAAAAGTCAATAACCGAACAACAGGATTATAAATATTATAGTTTAATATTCCGTCAAAATAACTGGGACGTTTCATGCTTTACAGAGACTTTTTCAATCAATCAAATAAATCCCTCTAATTAACTGTAATACATCATAATAATCCCGTTACATAAAAAATCTGTCGAGAAATGAAATAAATTAAAAAAAAGTTTAACATCATAAGATTAACATTAATTAATAATTAGAGGAGACCGGGGCTAAGCCGACACTATTTTTTCAAAGGCAATTTTTAATGTTTAATTATAATTTTTAGGCAAATTCAATGGTATATATTTAAAGAGTGTTTTTTCAGGTACAAAATTGATTCAGGAAGTTTTGCTGTACGTCGCTTTGTTTTGCCGCCAGGAAAGGAAAAGTGACGCGAAGACAAATTTTCGAATTAAAAAATGACGGGACAAACTCGACACCCCGCCGGGGCAAACTCAACACTTTGTCTGATCGACAAAATTTGATCTGGAACTTATTTTTTACTGTCTGAAAATGAAAATACATTGTTTATTGTGTATTTAAAAAGTACAAAAATTCGGAATAAAGTAGCTAGAACAATCATTTGAAATAATGAGAACAAAAATTGTTGAACTTTCAATTATCTTCATCTAAACTCACGGTGTGTGTGAAGCTAGCGTCTCATTTTGCGGAAACTCACAAATTATTGAGAGTTCTGACTTCCTTTTCAATAGTTCTAGAGTTCCTGATAGTTTAAACAAATAGTTCTGGCCTTTAAAGCCAAAAAACGCGCAAGTACAAACTGAGACGCTATAGGTTTACGCAGCGTCTCACTTTGTCCTACACAAGTTCCACCACAGTATTTCATCAGATTTTGCGAGATCTATAGTTCTGTAACAGTTCTATAAAGAGTTCTACCATATAAAAGCAAAAAAATTAGTTATAAGGTAGGAAAAAAAATTTCAATATCGAGTTGAGAAGCCAGTTGAAATCTCGGATTTCCGGTTTATGTAAAATATTTTTCGAGCAGTTCTGAGCATATTGAAGCATTTTTTAAAGAGTTCCGAGCGTTAGAATATTTGTGTTATATTTTAAAAAATTAATATTAACCGAAAAGTAATCATAACGGAAAACGATGAGACGCTGTGCGAAATCTCGGAATTCCAGTTTATATAAAATATTTTTCGAGTAGTTCTGAACATATAGAAGCATTTCCTAAACAGTTCCCGGCACTAGCAATGTTGTATAATTTTAAAAAAATTAATAATGCTTAAAAGTCAGGAATTTATCGAGAATAGGGTGAGACGCTGGCCGTATTTCGACAGTTCTGCGGGTTTTATTATTATTTTCGTGTAGTTCTGAACGTGTTCTAACGTTTTCTAAAGAGTTCTGGCGATAAGCATTATTTAATCATTTTTTAAATAATTTTTATCGCCCGAGAAAGACGCATTTACGGATATATGGGTGAGACGCTGTAGGAAATCTCGGAGTTCTGGCTTATATAAAATATTTTTCGTATAGTTCTAAGTGAATTGAAGCAATTTCTAAAGAGTTCCGGGCATTGGCAATGTTGTATAATTTTTAAATAAATTAATAACGCTCGAAAATCGGAAATTTATCGAGAATAGGGTGAGACGCTGGCCATATTTCGACAGTTCTGCGGGTTTTATTATAATTTTCGTGTAGTTCTGAACGTGTTCTAACGTTTTCTATAGAGTTCTGGCGATAAGCATTATTTAATCATTTTTTAAATAATTTTTATCGCCCGAGAAAGACGCATTTACGGATATATGGGTGAGACGCTGTAGGAAATCTCGGAGTTCTGGCTTATATAAAATATTTTTCGTATAGTTCTAAGTGTATTATTAATAAATTAATAACGCTCGAAAATCGGGAATTTATCGAGAATAGGGTGAGACGCTGGCCGTATTTCGACAGTTCTGTGGGTTTTATTAAATAAAAAATGATTAAAAAATGCTTATTGCCAGAACTCTTTAGAAAACGTTAGAACACGTTCAGAATTACACGAAAATTATAATAAAACCCGCAGAACTGTCGAAATACGGCCAGCGTCTCACCCTATTCTCGATAAATTCCCGATTTTCGAGCGTTATTAATTTATTTAAAAATTATACAACATTGCCAATGCCCGGAACTCTTTAGAAATTGCTTCAATACACTTAGAACTATACGAAAAATATTTTATATATGCCAGAACTCCGAGATTTCCTACAGCGTCTCACCCATATATCCGCAAATGCGTCTTTCTCGGGCGATAAAAATTATTTTAAAAATGATTAAATAATGCTTATAGCCAGAACTCTTTAGAAAACGTTAGAACACGTTCAGAACTACACGAAAATAATAATAAAACCCGCAGAACTGTCGAAATACGGCCAGCGTCTCACCCTATTCTCGATAAATTCCCGATTTTCGAGCGTTATTAATTTATTTAAAAATTATACAACATTGCCAATGCCCGGAACTCTTTAGAAATTGCTTCAATTCATTTAGAACTATACGAAAAATATTTTATATAAGCTAGAACTCCGAGATTTCCTACAGCGTCTCACCCATATATCCGCAAATGCGTCTTTCTCGGGCGATAAAAATTATTTAAAAAATAATTAAATAATGCTTATCGCCAGAATTCTTTAGAAAACGTTAGAACACGTTCAGAACTACACGAAAATTATAATAAAACCCACAGAACTGTCGAAATACGGCCAGCGTCTCACCTTATTCTCGCTAAATTCCCGATTTTCGAGCGTTATTAATTTATTTAAAATTTATACAACATTGCCAATGCCCGGAACTCTTTAGAAATTGCTTCAATACACTTAGAACTATACGAAAAATATTTTATATAAGCCAGAACTCCGAGATTTCCTACAGCGTCTCACCCATATATCCGTAAATGCGTCTTTCTCGGGCGATAAAAATTATTTAAAAAATGATTAAATAATGCTTATCGCCAGAATTCTTTAGAAAACGTTAGAACACGTTCAGAACTACACGAAAATTATAATAAAACCCGCAGAACTGTCGAAATACGGCCAGCGTCTCACCCTATTCTCGATAATTTCCTGATTTTCAAGCGTTATTAATTTTTTTAAAATTATACAACATTGCTAGTGCCGGGAACTGTTTAGGAAATGCTTCTATATGTTTAGAACTACTCGAAAAATATTTTATATAAACTGGAATTCCGAGATTTCGCACAGCGTCTCATCGTTTTCCGTCATGATTACTTTTCGGTTAATATTAATTTTTTTAAATATAACACAAATATTCTAACGCTCGGAACTCTTTAAAAAATGCTTCAATATGCTCAGAACTACTCGAAAAATATTTTACATAAACCGGAAATCCGAGATTTCAACTGGCGTCTCAACTCGGTATTGAAATTTTTTTTTACTACCTTATAACTAATTTTTTTGCTTTTATATGGCAGAACTTTTTATAGAACTGTTATAGAACTATAGATCTCGCAAAATCTGATGAAATACAGTGGTGGAACTTGTGTAGGACAAAGTGAGACGCTGCGTGAACCTAGCGTCTCAGTTTGTACTTGCGCGTTTTTTGGCTTTAAAGGCCAGAACTATTTGTTTAAACTATCAGGAACTCTAGAACTATTGAAAAGGAAATCAGAACTCTCAATAATTTGTAAGTTTCCGCAAAATGAGACGCTAGCTTCACACACACAAACTCATGTCTGAAAAACAATTAATGCAGGTAAACTCGCGATCGGACGTGCGCATACATTTGTCATGAGCCATATACGGCTGCAAAGCATCGTTTGTTACTGGGAGCCGACGAAACGGCGTGGTGTTGACTTTGCCCCGAACGTCGTTTTTCACGTTTGTTACTTCAAGAACATGAAAATTTTGAAAATATTCAAAAACGATTATCGAATTCATATAAAGCATCAAATTTCCCATCAAAATCACTTATCGGTAGATTTGCAAGAGTAAAGTTCGATGAAAGAGTAGACATTTTCGAGAAATCAGAAAAATTACTTTTTACTATCAAAAACGCTTATGTCGCGTTAAAAATTACACTATAACTCAGAATGTTACCAAATTCCGTTGATAATACTGGCACATAAAGACGCATTTACAGTAGGAAAGGCAAGTTTCTACGATAGATTTAAATTGGTAAAAAACCTAGTGTCAAGTTTGCCCCGTTGTCGGCTTAGCCCCGGTCTCCCCTATAGCATTTTTATTATGGAATTTATCCTCTCTATTGATTTAAATCATAGCGGTCGTTTTTACTTTCTTAATATTAATAATTATAGGATACAAATTACATGGAGTTATTAAGAAGCCACATCAAGTTGAAAGCCCAAAAAACCGATTAACAAATAGTCGAAATGTATGCGTGATCAAACTATAAATTTAATTAGATAGTTGTTAACAATTAAAACTTTAAAAATAATTATTCGTTTATTGACGCGAAAAATCGTGTTAGAAGGCTGTGAAGCGAACGGCCTTTTATTGCGTGTCGAAAAATTGTCCGAAGTCAACCTATGTAATAGTCAAGTAGTAAAAAATCTATATATTAAGTAAAAATTAAATTCTTTAAAACTGTGACATAAAAAAGTGATCATTGTCAACAAAAAGTAGACTTACAGTCTTATAAACTCGAATTAGCATCAGCTAAATTCTCAAATTAACGATCGAAAGGCTCTACTGCTTCAGTTCCAAAAAGCAACTGAACGCAAGGACTCAGAAATTTGTCAGTGAAGGTTGGAATCGTGGTAAATAAAGCTAGAGAAAGTAAGTTATCAATTTAATAATTATCCCTGGTGTAAAAATTTGACTGAAAATATAATGAAATTCTACTGCCCCTTTTCATTATTATTCCATAGATATCATTATGAAAATTTCAGTATTTAGTTAATTACAGTTAAATTCAATAACTTTCATGATATCTAATATTTTAACAAATTTGTCATTATTTTTCAACAACATAATTTAATTTTTCTTATATTTTACAGTATCCCTTATAGAAAAGTAGTACTAAAAGTACACAGTAATAAATTACTGTAAATATTGGCAGTAATATTTTTGCGAGTACTTTAGAAGTACTGGGCATTACTGGTAGTAATTTATTACACAGAACTACTGGTGCTTAGTATTGAATTACTCACCCAAAAAATTCCAATTTTCGATATTCACTCGACATAAAAAAGAATTTTTTTTTTTCGAAATTTTATTACTATTTTATAACTAAATTTGTTTCTTAAGATGCAGTCTATGATTATAAATATTTTCTCGTATTTGAAAAAATACACTTACCTTGGTGGGATCGAACTCGGGACCTCTGGATCGTGAGCCAACTGCCTTATGTGGTGAGCCAACTGCCTTACGTGGTAGACTACTTCTTAATTTGATGTAAGTGTTATACTGTACAAAATTACCTTTTTTAAAAAAAAGATAAAGAAAGGCGCCAAGTACACGCGTAGTAGTGTATATGTGTTATTACCTCGAAAAAAAACAGTGGTAATATTATACCTAAAAAAAATCTAAGTAACAAGTGGTAGACGTAATCTTTGCATTTCAAAAAATCTCGAAAAAACCTATAAGCAGTAGTATATTTACCTAAAAAAAACCGAAGTAACAAGTGGTAGACGTAATCTTTGTATCGAAATAACACCCTGTACATACTGTTTATAAAATGCGTAATACTACAAAAAAGGCATGATATCTGTACAAAATTACCTTTTTTAAAAAAAAGGTAAAGAAAGGCGCCAAGTACACGCGTAGTAGTGTATATGTGTTGTTACCTCGAAAAAAAACAGTGGTAATATTATACCTAAAAAAAATCTAAGTAACAAATGGTAGACGTAATCTTTGCATTTCAAAAAATCTCGAAAAAACCTATAAGCAGTAGTATATTTACCTAAAAAAACCGAAGTAACAAGTGGTAGACGTAATCTTTGTATCTCGATAAATCTTGAAAAAACCTAAGCAGTAGTATCTTTACCTCGAAAAAACCTGAAGTAACAAGTGGTAGATGTAATCTTTGTTTCTCGAAAAATCTCGAAAAAACCCAAGCAGTAGTATTTTTATTTCCAAAAAATTATAACTCAAGTGATACACATCAAAAAAATTATGTTATTACAAAATACAAAAAAGAATTAATATCTCTTTTTAAATTACAGCGCCAATTACAGAGAGAATATACACTGAGAATCTTTGTATCTCGAAAAATCTCGAAAAAACCTAAGCAGTAGTATTTTTACCTCAAAAAACCGAAGTAACAAGTGGTAGACGTAATCTTTGTATCTCGATAAATCTTGAAAAAACCTAAGCAGTAGTATCTTTACCTCGAAAAAACCGAAGTAACAAGTGGTAGATGTAATCTTTGTTTCTCGAAAAATCTCGAAAAAACCCAAGCAGTAGTATTTTTATTTCCAAAAAATTATAACTCAAGTGATACACATCAAAAAAATTATGTTATTACAAAATACAAAAAAGAATTGATATCTCTTTTTAAATTACAGCGCCAATTACAGAGAGAATATACACTGAGAATCTTTGTATCTCGAAAAATCTCGAAAAAACCTAAGCAGTAGTATTTTTATTTTCAAATATGTATGTTGTTACCTCGAAAGAAAACAGTAGTAATATTATTACAATCACAAAAAAGAAATGATATCTCTTTTTAAATGACAGCGCCAATTACAGAGAGAACATACACTGAGAAAAAAATGTGTTAATCTCAAGAAATATTTAGTCCGATACGTTCAACTGAACATTTTAGTTAGTTAACTAAACATTAGTTAAATTAATTAATTAAAGAAACGAAATAAATTGTTGAAACAACTAATATTTAGTTAACTAACTAAAATGTTTAGTTTAACGTATCGAACTAAATATTTCTTGGAATTAACAATTTTTTTTCTCAGTGTATTTTTCGAGATACAAAGATTAGGTTTTTTCGAGGTATAATATTACCACTGTTTTTTTTTCGAGGTTATAATATTACAAAGAATTATTTTAATCACAAAGAATTAAAGAGGTAACATTATAAAATAAAAATATTTAATTAAAATAAAATAAATAAATTTTTCTTGTAAAAAACTTGGCGCTGCTTTTTTAAGGTTTAGAGCCTCCGCACAAGACTTTTTTATAGCAATGTAGTGTAACGAAATGTGGGTCAACGCACAAGAAACGTATCGGTTACGGCGTTATACGTGAATACGTTTCTTGTGCGTTGATCTACGTTACGTTATCATACGCTATCATACGAGAGTCTTGTGCGGAGGCTCTTAAGCGGGGAGCCCACACTTCTGCACAACGCATAAGGCGTAAGCATAAGAAAATTGATTGGTCTATTTCCTTATCCACATATGTATGGACCTTACGTATTATGTGTTATGCAAAAGTCTGTGTTCCCCGCTTTATCCAGACAAATTTGCATAGCGCATAAACATAAGCGTAAGAAATTGATTGGTTCATATATATGTGCAAAAGGAAATAGACCTACCTATCCATCTCTTTATGTATATGTTTATGCACCTATGCAAGTTTTTCTGGATTGACCTTAAAAAAGCAGCGCCAAGTTTTTTACAAGAAAAATTTATTTATTTTATTTTAATTAAATATTTTTATTTTATAATGTTACCTCTTTAATTCTTTGTGATTAAAATAATTCTTTGTAATATTATAACCTCGAAAAAAAAACAGTGGTAATATTATACCTCGAAAAAACCTAATCTTTGTATCTCGAAAAATACACTGAGAAAAAAAATTGTTAATTCCAAGAAATATTTAGTTCGATACGTTAAACTAAACATTTTAGTTAGTTAACTAAATATTAGTTGTTTCAACAATTTATTTCGTTTCTTTAATTAATTAATTTAACTAATGTTTAGTTAACTAACTAAAATGTTCAGTTGAACGTATCGGACTAAATATTTCTTGAGATTAACACATTTTTTTCTCAGTGTATGTTCTCTCTGTAATTGGCGCTGTCATTTAAAAAGAGATATCATTTCTTTTTTGTGATTGTAATAATATTACTACTGTTTTCTTTCGAGGTAACAACATACATATTTGAAAATAAAAATACTACTGCTTAGGTTTTTTCGAGATTTTTCGAGATACAAAGATTCTCAGTGTATATTCTCTCTGTAATTGGCGCTGTAATTTAAAAAGAGATATCAATTCTTTTTTGTATTTTGTAATAACATAATTTTTTTGATGTGTATCACTTGAGTTATAATTTTTTGGAAATAAAAATACTACTGCTTGGGTTTTTTCGAGATTTTTCGAGAAACAAAGATTACATCTACCACTTGTTACTTCGGTTTTTTCGAGGTAAAGATACTACTGCTTAGGTTTTTTCAAGATTTATCGAGATACAAAGATTACGTCTACCACTTGTTACTTCGGTTTTTTGAGGTAAAAATACTACTGCTTAGGTTTTTTCGAGATTTTTCGAGATACAAAGATTCTCAGTGTATATTCTCTCTGTAATTGGCGCTGTAATTTAAAAAGAGATATTAATTCTTTTTTGTATTTTGTAATAACATAATTTTTTTGATGTGTATCACTTGAGTTATAATTTTTTGGAAATAAAAATACTACTGCTTGGGTTTTTTCGAGATTTTTCGAGAAACAAAGATTACATCTACCACTTGTTACTTCGGTTTTTTCGAGGTAAAGATACTACTGCTTAGGTTTTTTCAAGATTTATCGAGATACAAAGATTACGTCTACCACTTGTTACTTCGGTTTTTTTAGGTAAATATACTACTGCTTATAGGTTTTTTCGAGATTTTTTGAAATGCAAAGATTACGTCTACCATTTGTTACTTAGATTTTTTTTAGGTATAATATTACCACTGTTTTTTTTCGAGGTAACAACACATATACACTACTACGCGTGTACTTGGCGCCTTTCTTTACCTTTTTTTTAAAAAAGGTAATTTTGTACAGATATCATGCCTTTTTTGTAGTATTACGCATTTTATAAACAGTATGTACAGGGTGTTATTTCGATACAAAGATTACGTCTACCACTTGTTACTTCGGTTTTTTTTAGGTAAATATACTACTGCTTATAGGTTTTTTCGAGATTTTTTGAAATGCAAAGATTACGTCTACCACTTGTTACTTAGATTTTTTTTAGGTATAATATTACCACTGTTTTTTTTTCGAGGTAACAACACATATACACTACTACGCGTGTACTTGGCGCCTTTCTTTACCTTTTTTTTAAAAAAGATAATTTTGTACAGATATCACGCCTTTTTTGTAATATTACGCATTTTATAAACAGCATGTACAGGGTGTTATTTCGAGGTATAATACTACCACTTTGTTTTTTTCGAGGTAACAACATAATACATATATACTACTATGCGTGTACTTGGCGCATTTTTTTACCTGTTTTTGAAAAAGGTAATTTTGTACGGATATCATGCCTTTTTGTAGTGTTACGTATCTTAATCTTAACAGAAAAAAATTACACCTTATAAAGAAATGTGTCTGAAGTTGTTAATATATATATATATATATACATTAATTATATATATATATATATATATATATATATATATATATGGGACATTCCACGTCAACTGAGACAGAGCTATGTCCAAAATTTGTCACGACCAAAAAAATCGTTCCTGGGCTCAAAATGTTCGTACTCTCATGTACTTTCAAAGGTCATGTGGCGCTTGTGGAAAATTCAAAATGGCGGTCAATAGGGAGCCCATTAACCCCATTAAATATAATATTTTATCCGGAAAATGACGATCCCCAAAATTTGTCACGACCAAAAAAATCGTTTTAGGGCTGAAAATGTTCGTACTCCCATGTACTTTCGAAGGTCACATGGCGTTTGCGGAAAATTCAAAATGGCGGATTAAATATGGCCGTAATGCAGAAATGTCACTTGATTCGGATGAAACTCGGTACTAGGGGGTTTTCGAGGTCGCTGATTCCGAATGTGAAGTCGAAATTTGGAAATACAAGATGGCGGATCCAATATGGCCGATCGAAATGCAGAAATGTCACTTGATTTGGATGAAACTTGGTACTAGGAGGTTTTCGATGTCGCTAATTCCGAATGTGAAATCGAAATGTGGAAATTCAAGATGGCGGATCCAATATGGCCGACCAAAATGCAGAAATGTTACTTGATTCAGATAAAACTTGGTACTAGGGGGTTTTCGAGATCGCTGATTCCGAATGTGAAATCGAAATGTGGAAATTTAAGATGGCGGATCCAATATAGCCGACCAAAATGCAGAAATGTTACTTGATTCGTATGAAACTCGGTACTAGGGGGTTTTCAAGGTCGCTGATTCCGAATGTGAAGTCAAAATGTAGAAATTCAAGATGGCGGATTCAATATGGCCGACCGAAATGCAGAAATGTTACTTGATTCGGATGAAACTCGGTACTAGGGGGTTTTCGAGGTCGCTGATTCCAAATGTGAAGTCGAAATTTGGAAATTCAAGATAGCGGATCCATATGGCCGACCGACATGCAGAAATGTCACTTGATTCACGTGAAAAAAACTGTCGCTTTAGTAGCGCCAAAATCTGTCGCTCTGAGACCGACAGGATAGTTTGAATTATTTTATGGTACCTTCTTTTAAAAATACGTGTTCGTAGGTATAAATTTGTATTCAACGACTGAAGAACCACCGGAAAAGCAATTCTGTAAAAGCATGTACGGCTCTCATCGCCTCTTTTCGTGTTATTATTAACTAACTAAACTATTTATTATTTCAAAGAAAAATCGTAATAATAGTTATAACAGCCAATGCAAAATTATTGTTAAAAACTTTTTTGCATTTCGGTCGGCCATATTGGATCCGCCATCTTGAATTTCTACATTTCGACTTCACTTTCGGAATCAGCGATCTTGAAAACCCCCTAGTACCGAGTTTCATACGAATCAAGTAACATTTCTGCATTTTGGTCAGCCATATTGGATCCGCCATTTTGAATTTCCACATTTCGATTTCACATTCGGAATCAGCGATCTCGAAAACCCCCTAGTACCAAGTTTCATCTGAATCAAGTAACATTTCTGCATTTCGGTCGGCCATATTGGATCCGCCATCTTGAATTTCCACATTTCGATTTCACATTCGGAATTAGCGACCTCGAAAACCCCCTAGTACCAAGTTTCATACGAATCAAGTAACATTTCTGCATTTTGGTCAGCCATATTGGATCCGCCATCTTGAATTTCCACATTTCGATTTCACATTCGGAATCAGCGATCTCGAAAACCCCCTAGTACCAAGTTTCATCTGAATCAAGTAACATTTCTGCATTTCGGTCGGCCATATTGGATCCGCCATCTTGAATTTCCACATTTCGATTTCACATTCGGAATTAGCGACCTCGAAAACCCCCTAGTACCAAGTTTCATCCAAATCAAGTGACATTTCTGCATTTCGATCGGCCATATTAGATCCGCCATCTTGTATTTTCAAATTTCGACTTCACATTCGGAATCAGCGACCTCAAAAACCCCCTAGTATCGAGTTTCATCCGAATCAAGTGACATTTCTGCATTACGGCCATATTTAATCCGCCATTTTAAATTTTCCGCAAACGCCATGTGACCTTCGAAAGTACATGGGAGTACGAACATTTTCAGCCCTAAAACGATTTTTTTGGTCGTGACAAATTTTGGGGATCGTCATTTTCCGGATGAAATATGACATTTAATGGGGTTAATGGGCTCCCTATTGACCGCCATTTTGAATTTTCCACAAGCGCCACATGACCTTCGAAAGTACATGAGAATACGAACATTTTGAGCCCAGGAACGATTTTTTTGGTCGTGACAAATTTTGGACATAGCTCTGTCTCAGTTGACGTGGAATGTCCCATATATATATATATATATATATATATATATATATACATTGCCGGGCATTGCTTTTATGTAAAATATGCATCTATATTATGTTGCTTGTATAAATTATTTTTTACCAATTTTTTCCAAAAATAATATATAAATACCTTTAGCACCTGTAAGCCATCGTTTATTTTCTATAATTTGTCCATCATCAAATTCAATCCAAAATGTCCTTTCTCTACACATACTTGTATAATGACCATCTTCAATAGATGTACCTTGATGAAATATAGTATTCATTACTTTATACTGCTGTTTAGCTATCGATATCTTAGTTGTTGATATGCCAGTTAAATTAAATGTCTGTGGTATTTTCACTAATTTATTATCCTGTGACGAGAACAAAATTAAATAAATGATAACTATTTCTTTCGCCAACGTTAATTCATTTCTAAATACTAGATTTCCTGCACAAGATTGGCATGTTTTTCCATATAATGGACCCCAATTTAAAAATGTATCTTTTAATAAATTATTAAGATTATAACTTTTCTTCTTCAAATTATTAATAGAAATTGGGATAACTATGTTATCAGTAATATTATCTTTTGTCGTATAACCACATGAGTTGCTAATGCACTTAGTAGTACGAGTAACATGATGCTCGACCAAATTTCTTACGTAATTGTATTTTGTGCAAATGGCAATAAGAAATTCAAGAGCGTCTCGTTTTGCTGATTTTTCATCATCACGACTCGCTCTCTTAAAGCGCTCTCCTAAATCTGTCCGTATCGCATCAGCATTCAAATTAGGTAATCGTTTGTCATATTTATGCGCTAATATACTTAAATCATCTTTATCAACTTTAAGCAACACTTTCCTAATAATACTTGACTGCAAGAAACATTGTATTACTGAATTTGCGTAGCATGAAACTCCATCTTCATTTTGCAAAGCAGGTATCGGCTCAACAATACTTTTTCCAGCTTGTTGGTCTGACTCTTGACCGGCATTGATTATTTTTGACAATGTCCACGGAACATCTTATACTTTTCGAAAACGATTTTTCGAAATAGTAATCGTTTGTGCTTGCGGTAGAAATGATCATATACGGCCGGTGCAACTGGTTCATTAATCGGCGTGGCTTCTGATATACGGCCGGTGCAACTGGTTCGTTAATCGGTGTGGCTTCTATTTCTTGATTCGTTACCGCACCAGAATTTTGGTCTTCTTTGTTTTCCACAACACTGCTCCCGTCTGGTTGTTGAAGAAGCTCTGCATCATTAACTGGAACATTGTCTGTCTCTTTAACCGGCTGTATCTCGTTTGCAGCTTGTGCTTTGCGAGCCAGTTCCGCTTCGTATTAAGCGTTTATTTTTTCTATAGTTTGCAAAAAATATGTTTATATGTATTCATATTCAATGTAAGTTTATATAATTACCGTGTCATCTCTCATACGTAGGTAGAGCAAGTTAAACTGAATAGAACAGTTCTTTACTGTTTTGCGAGTTTTTTAGTAATCAATAAATAATTAATTAATTAATAAAGATAAGAAAAGACAGACTAACGTCACACGACGGTTGCTGGTTGCTACACGAGCGGCAAGGCTTTGGGAGGAGCATGCGTCTATCTACATCTACACCACCACGCAACTATATCATGATCGCCTATAGAGTTTTTACGCTAATATAAAAAAAAGTGCTATAAATACAAATAAAAATTTCATTTTACTTAATAATTATTATTTTACTTCACTATTAGACACGTATATACATAATGAATTAACAGCGATCTTGTCACGAATATACATCTATACGAAGCGCAAATATGTTTTATGTATATAACTATTTATATGTCAAATCATAACATATCGATATCATTTACATGATAACAAAATATGTAGAATAGTGTATATCTATAGAAATAAATAAAAGAAGAAAAAATATCACAGACTCCATTTTCAGTCTTCCAAGATAAGAATCTAGCTATTTATTACTAAACCACACACACTTCGTATTATTCTTAGTAAACGGAATTTGCAGTTTTGCAACATGGAAGACTACTCTTTGCATTTGACACTCATGTAACATTATTTATTATTATTAAATTTATTATTACTTAAATATCTTAAGGTTATTTGTAAACCAAGTCCACTTCTTGGCTATGTAGCTGAAGTTAACAAATTATTATTATTACTTAAATATCATTAATGTGTGTGGAGAACAAAATATTAAACACATTTAAGTATCTTTAATAAATCAAATAAAATATTATACCTACAGAATAGGACAGATTGGGTAACGTAAAAAAATTACATAAGGCCTGAATTTGCTAATAATGACATAGTTTTTTCAAAAAGACAATAGGTATCCCCAAAATTATATATTGGAACAGATAACATTGTTAATAATTAATAATATAATTAATAATAAATGATTAATAAAATGTATGGCAAATTAAATGCTAAAATTCTTTTTATTTCAAGCACTAATTTCTTACATTCATAACAGTATTATACAAAATTTGATTAATCACATGTGTATACATTTAGGAAAAAAAAGATAAAGAAGACTAGAGAGACTTTTCTTGCATGTTTTTTATTCGTATCGATTAGCACAAGTCAGCACAAGTGGAAAAATTGGATTATCTGTTATAATTCAAAAGTTCTATTACATCTATGTGAAGATGTTAAAAGATATGGTTCGCTCGATACATTCAGTGCCTTCCCATTTGAGAACCATATGAAAACCTTGAAGAAGATGCTACGCAAATCAGACAAACCATTATCTCAACTACATAACAGGATTACTGAGTTCACAAAAATATCAGGCAATAATCCTGATAATAATCCGGATACATTTGAGCCATTGCTTGTAAAGCCAGATGGAAAAAATTTACCTTTGGGATGTGTACGTTCACACAGAGAAATATGGTTTGCTAAATATAAATTGACAAGAAAACCAGCGGATAATTGCTGTTACGTTAAAGACGGATCCGTGTTTTGTATCGATTATATTGGTTTCAAAAATGATATTGCTGTTTTTCTGGGAAGAAAATATATGAATCTTAGACCTATCCCGATTTATTCTTGCAATTCGCAAGATATGAAAATTCATAAAGCAAGTAGGCTCAAGAACATAGAAATGATACCTATTACAGAAATTGAAGGAAAAGCCTTCAGAATAATATTGAATGACGTACACTACATAATGCCTCTTTTACATTTAGAAATATAGTTGAATGTACCGTACAAAATTACCTTTTTTAAAAAAAAGGTAAAAAAAGGAGCCAAGTACACGCATAGTAGTGTATATGTTGTTACCATACCTCGAAAAAATATAAGTAACAAGTGGTAGACATAATCTTTATATCTCGAAAAATCTCAAAAAAATCTAAGACGTAGTATCTTTATTTCCGAAAAATTATAACCCAAGTGATACACACCACAAAATTATGTTACCTTATCAAAAAGAAAAGTCGCGCTTCAAATGATTTATTACAATTACAAAAAAGAAATGATATCTCTTTAAATTACAGCGCCAATTACAGAGATAACATATATATTGCCTCAAAAAATAATTGTTGCACTACTTTGAAAAATCTTTACATTGTGTCAATTAGAAAAGAATGTATGATAACAATTTTATAAGATTAAAAAATTTTATTTAAATTTTACAAGGGAATACAAGATATTTAAATACAAAGTTTACATGTGTATTTTTTAGTGGTCACAAAGAATTACAGAGGTAACAGTACAAAATAAAAATATTTTATTAAAATATCCTACAAGGAAATACAATTTGTATTTAAATACAAAGTTTATATATGTATTTTTCAATAAAATAGAAGATTTAATCACAAAGAATTACAGAGGTAACGGTACAAAATAAAAATATTTTATTAAAATACATAAATTTTTCTTGTAAAAATACTTGGCGCTGCTAGACCTCGAAATTTTAAATAAATAAATAAACTTATCCTATACTTAATTATAAGCCGCATTATTCGCCGTCGTCACGCACACCCATATCACTCGCTCGCACATACACACCACGCTGATAATAATCATTTTGTTACTCTCGTCGCATTCTTCTCTGAATTATTTTCATTTATTGTTGTCTTTATTTATTAAAAATTTCGAGGTCTAGCAGCGCCAAGTATTTTTACAAGAAAAATTTATGTATTTTAATAAAATATTTTTATTTTGTACTGTTACCTCTGTAATTCTTTGTGATTAAATCTTCTATTTTATTGAAAAATACATATATAAACTTTGTATTTAAATACAAATTGTATTTCCTTGTTGGATATTTTAATAAAATATTTTTATTTTGTACTGTTACCTCTGTAATTCTTTGTGACCACTAAAAAATACACATGTAAACTTTGTATTTAAATATCTTGTATTCCCTTGTAAAATTTAAATAAAATTTTTTAATCTTATAAAATTGTTATCATACATTCTTTTCTAATTGACACAATGTAAAGATTTTTCAAAGTAGTGCAACAATTATTTTTTGAAGCAATATATATGTTATCTCTGTAATTGGCGCTGTAATTTAAAGAGATATCATTTCCTTTTTGTAATTGTAATAAATCATTTGAAGCGCGACTTTTCTTTTTGATAAGGTAACATAATTTTGTGATGTGTATCACTTGGGTTATAATTTTTCGGAAATAAAGATACTACGTCTTAGATTTTTTTGAGATTTTTCGAGATATAAAGATTATGTCTACCACTTGTTACTTATATTTTTTCGAGGTATGGTAACAACATATACACTACTATGCGTGTACTTGGCGCTTTTTTTTACCTTTTTTTTAAAAAAGGTAATTGTACGGATATCACGCCTTTTTGTAGTATTACGCATTTTATCAACAGTATGTACAGGGTAAAGCTATTTGGAGGTATAATACTACCACTTTGTTTTTTTCGAGGTAACAACATAACAGGGTAACAACATAATACATATACACTACTATGCGTGTACTTGGCGCCTTTTTTTACCGTTTTTTTTAAAAAGGTATTTTTGTGCGGATATAACGCCCTTTTGTAGTGTGTTACGCATCTTAATCTTATAAACAATATATCTTATAATCTTATAAACAGTATATACAAGGTATGAAGCTGAAAGTGTTACGGACTATTATTTCTAAAGAAAACAACAATTTAATATTTTGCTTAGTTTTTTAAAAATAATAATCTGTAACCCTTTTAGTTGTACACCTTGTATATATTTTTCAATTTCAACATAAAACGTAATCGCAATATAGCATGATTAATGTTAATAAGTCGTTAACTGTAAAATTTTTTATTTATTTTTATTCGCGTGTCTTACTGAATGTTGTTCGCAATTGTATATGTACCGATATCTACAGGTATCGATGTTCTTGATAATTACAGATGGACACCTGTAACACGCGTCTGAAACTTACCTGATTTGTTTATTCTTTTATTTCCTTCAACTAATCGCAAATTAATTCTATTTGATAAAAGCAATTTTGTCAAATTTCTCATACACAACGCATCGTTTATAATTTTCTATTAATTATAAATATTAAATAGTACGATATATATATTCGTACTCACATCCTTGAAAATTATTTCGGGAATTCAAGCGAATGTCACAACTAGATAAAATTATCTTTCATATTTTGACAGTTGAGTAGGAACATATTTGAGTTGGCGAAAAATGATTCTCTGAAACCGCACGTATGTGTAAATAATTCAGTAGAAAATATATAATCTTTATTTCAAAATACATTTGCACACTACGTACCAAAAATATATAATATGATAACGTAGTTTTTGCTATTCAATTGATTGAATTTTAGAAAAGAAAAAGATTTAAAAGTATATAACTATGTCAGTCAATAAAGAGACATAGACTACGTTTACATGGCACTGTTCGGGTTTTATAACATCGGTAGTTCTTAGGCCAGTCAATCACAACTATTCCATTTTTCTGAAGAATGATTACGATTGGTCTTCCTGACAACTACCGATGTTATAAAACCCGATTAACGGTGTCATGTAAACGTAGTGCAAATTGAATCATATATATTTAATTGCCTGCTCATTAAATATAAAGTGCAAACACATAGAAATTGTATATTTTTCTATATATAATAAATAATAACATAATTAATGATATACAAAAGCTTTTGTCGCGCATATCGATTTTCAATAATGGATAGATATTGTAACAAATACGTTTTACGTTCATTCAAAAACAAATTATGTGTATGTACACATAATAAAAATTGTATGAATTAAAATTATGTGTATACACATAATAAAAGTGCGGAATTATTTTTATGTCAGACATAATTTTTATTCATCCAATTTTTATTATGCCAAGACATAATTTTAATTCATCCAATTTTTATTATGTCTATAATTTTAATTTGTCCAGTTTTTATTATGTCTAGACATAATTTTATTTCAACGAATTTTTATTATGTCATAACATAATTTTAGTTCTGCCGCTAGGGAATTTTTAAGTCGATTCTTATGAATCAAGCTTGAATTCGATGTCTAGGTATCCCAGGTTGCCGATAACGGGTTGCAAATAGTGCGCTCCATAGTTTTCGGTGTCCAGGTGTAATAATACGTTGAATTCGATGTCTAGGTGTCCCACGTTGCCGATGACGAGATCCACATAGTGCGCTTCGTAGTTTTCGATGTTTACGTGTATTAATACCTCAAATTCAATATCTACGTGTCCTACATTTGGATTTAAAGTTATTAATACACCTAGTCACCAAAAACTACGAAGCGCACTATGTGGACCTCGTCATCGGCAACCTGGAACACGTAGACATCGAATTCGAGATATTATTACACCTAGACACCAAAAACTACGGAGCGCGTTATCTGGACCTCGTCATCAGCAACCTGGGACACCTAGACATCAATTTCAAGGTATTAATACACGTAGACACCGAAAACTACGGAGCGCACTATGTGGATTCCGTCATCGGCAACCTGGGCCACGTGGACATCGAATTCAAGGTATTAATACACGTAGACACCGAAAACTACAGAACTCACTATCTAGACATCGTCATCGGCAACCTGGGACACCTAGACATCGCATTCAACGTATTATTACACCTGGACACCGAAAACTACGGAGCTCACTATCTAGACATCGTCATCGGCAACCTGGGACACCTAGACATCGCATTCAACGTACGATTACACCTGGACACCGAAAACTATGAAGCGCATTATCTGGATCCCGTCATCGGCAACCTGGGACACGTGGACATCGAATTCAAGGTATTAATACACGTAGACACCAAAAACTACGGAGCGCACTATGTGGACCTCGTCATCGGCAACCTGGGACACCTAGACATCGAATTCAACGTACGATTACACCTGGACACCGAAAACTATAAAGCGCACTATCTGGATTCCGTCATCGGCAACCTGGGACACGTGGACATCGAATTCAAGGTATTAATACACGTAGACACCGAAAACTACGGAGCGCACTATGTGGACCTCGTCATCGGCAACCTGGAACACGTAGACATCGAATTCAACGTATTATTACACCTGGACACCGAAAACTACGAAGCGCACTATGTGAACCTCGTCATCGGCAATTTGGGACACCTAGAAATCGAATTCAAGGTATTAATACACGTAGACACCGAAAACTACGGAGCTCACTATCTAGACATCGTCATCGGCAACCTGAGACACCTAGACATCGCATTCAACGTATTATTACACCTGGACACCGAAAACTATGAAGCGCACTATCTGGATCCCGTCATCGGCAACCTGGGACACGTGGACATCGAATTCAAGGTATTAATACACGTATAGACACCGAAAACTACGGAGCGCACTATGTGGACCTCGTCATCGGCAACCTGGAACACGTAGACATCGAATTCAACGTACGATTACACTTGGACACCGAAAACTATGAAGCGCACTATCTGGATTCCGTCATCGGCAACCTGGGACACGTGGACATCGAATTCAAGGTATTAATACACGTAGACACCGAAAACTGCGGAGCGCACTATGTGGACCTTGTCATCGACAACCTGGAACACGTAGACATCGAATTCAACGTACGATTACACTTGGACACCGAAAACTATGAAGCGCACTATCTGGATTCCGTCATCGGCAACCTGGGACACGTAGACATCGAATTCAAGGTATTAATACACGTAGACACCGAAAACTACGGAGCGCACTATGTGGACCTCGTCATCGGCAACCTGGGACACCTAGACATCGAATTCAACGTACGATTACACTTGGACACCGAAAACTATGAAGCGCACTATCTGGATTCCGTCATCGGCAACCTGGGACACGTGGACATCGAATTCAAGGTATTAATACACGTAGACACCGAAAACTACGGAGCGCACTATGTGGACCTCGTCATCGGCAACCTGGAACACGTAGACATCGAATTCAACGTATTATTACACCTGGACACCGAAAACTACGAAGCGCACTATGTGAACCTCGTCATCGGCAATTTGGGACACCTAGAAATCGAATTCAAGGTATTAATACACGTAGACACCGAAAACTACGGAGCTCACTATCTAGACATCGTCATCGGCAACCTGGGACACCTAGACATCGCATTCAACGTATTATTACACCTGGACACCGAAAACTACGGAGCTCACTATCTAGACATCGTCATCGGCAACCTGGGACACCTAGACATCGCATTCAACGTACGATTACACCTGGACACCAAAAACTATGAAGCGCACTATCTGGATCCCGTCATCGGCAACCTGGGACACGTGGACATCGAATTCGAGATATTATTACACCTAGACACCAAAAACTACGGAGCGCGTTATCTGGACCTCGTCATCAGCAACCTGGGACACCTAGACATCAATTTCAAGGTATTAATACACGTAGACACCGAAAACTACGGAGCGCACTATGTGGATTCCGTCATCGGCAACCTGGGACACGTGGACATCGAATTCAAGGTATTAATACACGTAGACACCGAAAACTACAGAACTCACTATCTAGACATCGTCATCGGCAACCTGGGACACCTAGACATCGCATTCAACGTATTATTGCACCTGGACACCGAAAACTACGGAGCTCACTATCTAGACATCGTCATCGGCAACCTGGGACACCTAGACATCGCATTCAACGTACGATTACACCTGGACACCGAAAACTATGAAGCGCATTATCTGGATCCCGTCATCGGCAACCTGGGACACGTGGACATCGAATTCAAGGTATTAATACACGTAGACACCAAAAACTACGGAGCGCACTATGTGGACCTCGTCATCGGCAACCTGGGACACCTAGACATCGAATTCAACGTACGATTACACCTGGACACCGAAAACTATAAAGCGCACTATCTGGATTCCGTCATCGGCAACCTGGGACACGTGGACATCGAATTCAAGGTATTAATACACGTAGACACCGAAAACTACGGAGCGCACTATGTGGACCTCGTCATCGGCAACCTGGAACACGTAGACATCGAATTCAACGTATTATTACACCTGGACACCGAAAACTACGAAGCGCACTATGTGAACCTCGTCATCGGCAATTTGGGACACCTAGAAATCGAATTCAAGGTATTAATACACGTAGACACCGAAAACTACGGAGCTCACTATCTAGACATCGTCATCGGCAACCTGGGACACCTAGACATCGCATTCAACGTATTATTACACCTGGACACCGAAAACTATGAAGCGCACTATCTGGATTCCGTCATCGGCAACCTGGGACACCTAGACATCGCATTCAACGTATTATTACACCTGGACACCGAAAACTATGAAGCGCACTATCTGGATCCCGTCATCGGCAACCTGGGACATGTGGACATCGAATTCAAAGTATTAATACACGTAGACACCGAAAACTACGGAGCGCACTATGTGGACCTCGTCATCGCAACCTGGGACACCTAGACTTCGAATTCAACGTACGATTACACCTGGACACCGAAAACTATGAAGCGCACTATCTGGATCCCGTCATCGGCAACCTGGGACACGTGGACATCGAATTCAAAGTATTAATACACGTAGACACCAAAAACTACGGAGCGCACTATGTGGACCTCGTCATCGGCAACCTGGAACACGTAAACATCGAATTCAACGTATTATTACACCTGGACACCGAAAACTACGAAGCGCACTATGTGGATCACGTCATCGGCAACCTGGGACACCAAGAAATCAAATTCAAGGTATTAATACACGTAGACACCGAAAACTACGGGGCTCACTATCTAGACATCGTCATCGGCAACCTGGGACACCTAGACATCGCATTCAACGTATTATTACACCTGGACACCGAAAACTACGGAGCTCACTATCTAGACATCGTCATCGGCAACCTGGGACACCTAGACATCGCATTCAACGTACGATTACACCTGGACACCGAAAACTATGAAGCGCACTATCTGGATCCCGTCATCGGCAACCTGGGACACGTGGACATCGAATTCAAGGTATTAATACACGTATAGACACCGAAAACTACGGAGCGCACTATGTGGACCTCGTCATCGGCAACCTGGAACACGTAGACATCGAATTCAACGTACGATTACACTTGGACACCGAAAACTATGAAGCGCACTATCTGGATTCCGTCATCGGCAACCTGGGACACGTGGACATCGAATTCAAGGTATTAATACACGTAGACACCGAAAACTACGGAGCGCACTATGTGGACCTCGTCATCGGCAACCTGGAACACGTAGATATCGAATTCAACGTACGATTACACTTGGACACCGAAAACTATGAAGCGCATTATCTGGATTCCGTCATCGGCAACCTGGGACACGTGGACATCGAATTCAAGGTATTATTACACGTAGACACCGAAAACTACGGAGCGCACTATGTGGACCTCGTCATCGGCAACCTGGAACACGTAGACATCGAATTCAACGTACGATTACACTTGGACACCGAAAACTATGAAGCGCACTATCTGGATTCCGTCATCGGCAACCTGGGACACGTGGACATCGAATTCAAGGTATTAATACACGTAGACACCGAAAACTACGGAGCGCACTATGTGGACCTCGTCATCGGCAACCTGGAACACGTAGACATCGAATTCAACGTATTATTACACCTGGACACCGAAGACTATGAAGCGCACTATCTGTACCTCGTCATCGGCAACCTGGGATACCTAAACATCGAATTCAAGCTTGATTCATAAGAATCAATATATATAATATATTTATACTTAATTTAGCTAAATAGATATCTTCTTAATTTAACTAAATAGAAATCTTTCTTCTGACCGATAAGTTTATCGACCTTTAATAATTTACCTACTAGATCGTTCGAAATACGCGCGCGATATCGAAACTGGCGATACCTGCGCCGCCAATGTCGAAAAAGTGAAAGCGACATTTTCTCTGATCACGTTATATATATATATATATATATATATATATATATATCAAATGTGTCAATAGACAGATATAGGGTGTATATTTTTTTGTTACCGATTTTCTGGAAATCGGTTTTTTTAATTTTGATTGTTTGCGTTCGATGATCTCGGAAACCAATCAACCGAATTTTTACCAAAAGTATATGAAATAGGGGTAGAATTTCCCGGGGAGTGTTATAGGGTGTATATTTTTTCGTTACCGATTTTCTGGAAATCGGTTTTTTTAATTTTGATTGTTTGCGTTCGATGATCTCGGAAACCAATGAACCGAATTTTTACCAAAAGTATATGAAACTAGACGCTTGGCCCGCGCTTCGCGCGGGCCTCAAAGCTATGCAGCTAGCGCGTAGACCTCAAACCTAGGAAACTATAGATCTGTCATATCATTCTCTATCTTTTATTAGTTTGCGTACATACAGACAGAAAACGATACTTATTCTCTCTCCCTCCCTGCAACTCATGCAACTTTCTCTTCAAGTATAGATTTTCATTGTTAAGGTTTAAGCATAAAAAATTGTATATGTTGATATACTTTTAAGATTTGATTAATTATATCCAAAAAATTTGAAAAATTTTGGAACTGGTTTCCAAAAAAATCAGTAACAAAAAATTATACACTTTATACCAGTCCCCAAAAAATTCTACCCCTGTTTGATCTATAATTCTTTGAGATTCGGTAAATTATTTTCTGATATTTCGCGAAAAATTAGAAAAATTAAAAAAAACTGGTTTCTAGAAAATTGGTAACAAAAAACTATACACTTTATGGCACTCCCCGGGAAATTCTACCCCTACTTCATATACTTTTGGTAAAGATTCGGTCCACTAACGATGAGATTCGATCAATTTTTCCCGAAAAATTTCGGAACCGATTTCCAAAAAGATCGGTAACGAAAAATTAACCACGACATTTTCATCCCCGGAAAATTCTACCCCTATTTCATATATTTTTGGTAAAAATTTGGCCCACTAACGAATGAGTAGTTCGCGTACATACAGACAGACAGACAGACAGACAGACAGACAGACAGACAGACAGACGTGACTTATATATATAGAAAATCAGTAACAAAAAATTATACACTTTATACCAGTCCCCAAAAAATTCTACCCCTGTTTGATCTATAATTCTTTGAGATTCGATAAATTATTTTCTGATATTTCGCGAAAAATTAGAAAAATTAAAAAAAACCGGTTTCCAGAAAATTGGTAACGAAAAACTATACACTTTATGGCACTCCCCGGGAAATTCTACCCCTACTTCATATACTTTTGGTAAAAATTCGGTCCACTAACGATGAGATTCGATCAATTTTTCCCGAAAAATTTCGGAACCGATTTCCAAAAAGATCGGTAACAAAAAATTAACCACGACATTTTCATCCCCGGAAAATTCTACCCCTATTTCATATACTTTTGGTAAAAATTTGGCCCACTAACGAATAAGTAGTTCGCGTACATACAGACAGACAGACAGACAGACGTGACTTATATATATAGATAGGGGTAGAATTTCCCGGGGAGTGTTATAGGGTGTATAGTTAAAATCGTTACCGATTTTCTGGAGTATAGATATAGATTAAAGGAAGGTTGGTATTGAATTTGGCGATGATTTGGCAAATTTCGTACTGATTGTATTGATTTTTTTAGTACATGAGAAATGTCATTTGTCGGTGACACGTTTTATATGAATGTTTTGAGAAATTTCGTGTTTTTGTCACGTTTTATATGAATGTTTAGAGACATTTTGTGTTTTCGTTGAGTAAAGTGTTGTGTGTTAATTTAGTAATTAAAGAGAGAATCTCAAAATAACAGCAAAAAATATGAAAAATTAAAAATATTTGGAAAGACGAAAAAAAATAAAACGTATAAAGGGAAAGGTAAAGAAATAGAAAAGGGTAAGAAAAGGTGCAATTTAAGGAAATTAAAAAGTGAGTTAGAGAAAAGGAGAGAAAAAGAATTATAGGTTAGAATAATAATTGTTTTTAGATTAATAGAATTAGAATTTTCGTTCTTGATTAGACAACATTCACTTCGACAAATGTGGATTACTCATATAAAAAGAGAATTTTCGGTGTATTTTACAAATTTTTAACTCGATCAGCTTGTCGTTCTGTTAATATTGGTTAGAATAAAAGTATTAAATGCGCACACTAATCGTCAATTAAACGACTTTCAATTAACTCCGCTTAAATCTTTCGTCAATCGAACGATCTCTTCGATTAATTCTGCTTAAATTAATCGTTAATTGAATATCTTCGATTGAATTCGCTCACATTAATCGTAAATTAAACGGCTTTCGATTAACTCTGCTTAATTCAATTTTAATTACATAATTTTTAATTACATTGTTTGATGTCAATTGTCAACTAAAGACGGAAATTAATTAAAAAAGTAATTAATTCCTCGCAATTCTGACACAGAGCAATTAAAAATCGAAAGAGTACGAATGTCATTAGAATTACAATAATATTGCCCTCATGCATATTATTTGATTATTAAACTGTGACTTATATTATTTATATTCCCTAAAAATGGAATATTTGTAGAATTACTATTTAAATTCCATAATACTTGCGCAGTTTTTCGTTTATGAAAATATTTATACCAATTACTGTATATGTAAATAATATATAAATAACAGCAAATCTGATTTAACAGAAAATAATATAAAATTTTTTAGAACTGTTACAATTTTATTTAGCTCAAGTAATTATAATAATTTGTAAAATAATATGTTAAATATTATATTCAAATTTTATATAATTTGTTATTTTTAAATGTTAAATATGTAATTTTCTAATGTTAGTTATACTAAAACATGTAATAAAACATATTAATTACGGCTATTTTTCCAAAAACGTCCGTACATATCTATCATTATGAAAACTTGTGGACGTATAAGTTTCTGCAGTTACAGGTTGTTGTATCGTTGCATTTATGTTATAATGACCAGTTCTTTCATCAGATTCAAAGTACTCGTTTATATTATGACACACAGCCAGATGAAATTTTAATTGCTCTGTTTGATACTGCATTTGTCCATCAAATGTGTCAATAGACAGATATAGGGTGTATATTTTTTCGTTACCGATTTTCTGGAAATCGGTTTTTTTTAATTTTGATTGTTTGCGTTCGATGATCTCGGAAACCAATGAACCGAATTTTTACCAAAAGTATAAGAAGTATATATTTTAGTGTCAATCGCAAGAATTTTCATGATATATTTTCATGATTTTCTCGCTTCTGACGTCATGGCTGCAGTGAGTGAACAGGAGCCTTAAGGAAATTAAAAAGTGAGTTAGAGAAAAGGAGAGAAAAAGAATTATAGGTAAGATTAGGTTTGAATAATAATTGTTTTAAGATTAATAGAATAATTGAGATAAGAAATTGAAAATTGAAAAAGGATTAGGGGAAAGAAAAGAATAAATTCTTGATTTTTTAGTTAATTGTAATTTGATTATAATTGAGATTTTATAATGGATACTAATAGGATAATTGAGTTTAAAAATTGAGAGTAGAATTTGTATAAAAGTAAAAGATAGGAATACTTTTTTTAAAATGCCTAAGATAAAGTCAAAATTGGGAAGGAAAACTCCTCAGGCTAAAAGAGAAGATCTTAGAAGAAAACATGAAAATGCAGGGGAGCATGACGAACGCGTGTTTAAAATAGGTATGGTAAGATCTAAGAAATATGCTCAAGAAAGTAGTATACAACGAGAATTGCGAATGTTGATACAGCAAACGCAATCAAATGAAAATAGGAGTCGAGAGTCGACATCTCAGACAGCAAAGCGTCTTGAAAGGCAATGTTTGAGGACGTCAATGAATAAAGAACATGAATCAAATATTGAACGTATACGTCGATTGGAAAAAGATCGATTAAATAAAGTAGAGAGAAGGAGTAGAGAAATAAGTTCAGAACGTAAAAGAAGATTAGAGGAACAACGACAACGAAAAGCACGAAAAAGATTTCAAACACCAAATGAATGCAGCTATAGGTCTGCATTAAAATATCAACCAGAAAATGATTATTTGAACATGAAAGAAGTCCAAATTGGAAAAATGGATAAAATCTGTGAGCATTGTAATGCGAAGAAATGGAAAGAGGAAGCGCCTAGCTTATGTTGTGCAATGGGCAAAGTTATTTTACCAGAAATAGAGGAACCACCAGAGCCATTAAAAAGTTTAATAAATGGGTCACATCCATTATCAAAAAAATTTTTAGAGAAAATTAGAGAATATAATTCATTATTTCAGATGACTTCATTTGGAGCAAAAGAGATGAGAGAGGGCAATTTTATGCCTACATTCAAAATTCAAGGACAGATTTATCATTATATTGGGAGTTTATTTCCAAGTCAGGGAAAGGAGCCACAGTTTTTACAGATTTATTTTACATCAGATGCAGAACAATTATCAACAAGAACAAATAAAAATGAAAAACTAAAAAGAGAATTGATAGAAATGCTCCAAAAAATAATGCAAGAACATAATAGTTATATTAAAAGTTTTAAGTATAACCTTGAATGTAATTCAGAAAGTGTGAAAGACGAATTTAAGATAGTAATTCATGCGGATCGAGTCCCTGTGAATGAACACAGGGGAAGATACAATGCTCCAAATACTAATGAGGTGGCTATATTGCTGGCAGATGAAGATAAAGGTCCTAGAGACATCGTCTTAAAATGTCGAGATGGAGGATTGCAACGCCTGTCTGAATTTCATCGGGCATATGATTCTCTTCAGTATCCCTTGATGTTTGTAAGAGAAGAAGATGGCTATTACTTAACTATCCCACAACAAAATAACACAAATAGTGAGAGAAATAAAACAGTAACATGTATGCAATTTTATGCATACAGACTTATGATTAGAGAAAGTAGTATGAATCATCTGCTTTATTATAAAAATTTGTTAAATCAGTATAGTGTAGATATGATGGCAAAAATGATCACAGAAAGATTAGATTTTATACGTCGAAATCAAAAGAAAATGAGAGTTGATGATTATATACATTTAAGAGATGCACTAAATGAGGATGGTAATATAAATCCTGAAAACATTGGTCAGTTTATTATTCTTCCATCAACATTTACGGGGTCTCCGCGTTACATGCATGAAAAAACGCAAGATGCGATGACATATGTGCGTAATTATGGACGCCCGGATTTATTTATAACTTTTACTTGTAATCCAGAATGGCCAGAAATAAAGAATGAATTATTTAAAGGACAAAAATCATATGATAGACATGACATAGTTTCAAGAGTTTTTAATTTGAAGATGAAAAAACTAATAAATTTATGTATCAAAAGTGAAATATTTGGTCGGGTGAGATGTTACATGTATAGTGTGGAGTGGCAAAAACGAGGATTGCCACATTGTCATATATTATTATGGTTACAAACGAAAATTTAGCCAGATGAGATTGATGATTTTATTAGTGCTGAATTGCCTGACAAGATACGCGATCCTTTGTTATATGAAATTGTGTGTAAAAATATGATACATGGACCATGTGGTGAGTACAATAGAGCCTCACCATGCATGATCAACAATAGATGTTCGAAAAAGTATCCTAGAAAATTTCTTGCAGAAACACAAACCGGAAATGATGGGTATCCAACATACCGAAGAAGAAGTCCAGAGGATGGAGGACAAATTGCAATTCTTAATTTACGAGGAAACATAATGGAGGTAGACAATAGATGGGTTGTCCCATATTGTCCAATGCTATTGCGATGTTTGGTTGCACATATAAATGTTGAGTATTGCCACTCGGTTCAGGCAATAAAATACATATGTAAATACATTAATAAAGGATCAGATCAGGCTACGTTTACGGTTCAGAATAAAAGAGATGAAATTACAAAATACGTTAATGGTCGTTACATAAGTACTTCAGAGGCGGTATGGCGATTTTTTGATTTTCAAATTCATGAACGATATCCTGCGGTTATACATTTAGCGGTTCATTTAGAAAATGGACAACGCGTTTATTTTACAGAAAATAATTTACAACAAGTCATTGAAAATCCACGGAAAACTACACTTACTGCTTTTTTTGAATTGTGCAGAAATGATGATTTTGCAAAAACACTTTTATATCACGAAGTACCGAGTTATTACATTTGGAATAAAAATTCATTTACAAGAAGAAAACGTGGGAAAGATGTAGAAGGATATTCCGGAATAAAAAAAGATGCAGCACTAGGAAGGATTTATACCATTCATCCAAAGCAAACAGAGTGTTTTTATTTAAGAATGTTACTGCATTATGTCCGAGGGCCGACTTCATATGAGAATTTAAGAACCGTAAATGGTGTGATTAAATCTACTTTCAAGGCAACTTGCCAAGAACTAGGTTTATTGGAAAATGATAACCAATGGAAAGACACACTTGCTGAGGCCGCGATTTTGAAGTCGTCGTTAAGGTTGAGAACCGGCTCAACCAAATATATTATGGGAAACATTCAAACAAAGTTTTTGTGAAGATATTCTATTAAGAGAGCAACGACGATGTAATGATAGCACAATAATATTATCTGAGGAAATCATCAAGGATTGTGTGAATTGGAGGATAAGGTAGTAGCATTGAGTGAAAAATATTTGGTTGATTTTGGTATGCCTATACCGAAACGTTGTGAACAGAATGCAAGCGATCCCTATGATGCAATTTTAAGATGTCCGTTTGATAATAACGAGATGCAAGAATATGTACGTGAAAATCTTCATAAATTAGTGCCTGATCAGAGACAGGCATTCAATATAATTATTAATAGTGTTATCAATAAACAAGGAAAATTATTTTTTGTGGATGCTCCTGGAGGAACAGGAAAAACATTTTTAATTAATTTATTATTGGCTAAGGTGAGATCAACATGTGGGATAGCATTAGCAGTGGCATCGTCAGGTATAGCAGCAACTTTATTAAGTGGGGGTAGAACAGCACATTCGATTTTTAAATTACCATTAAATGTATCTATGGAACAAGAAACAGTTTGTAGCATTCGTAAAAATGGATCACTTGGGAAAATAATACAAGAAACAACATTAATAGTGTGGGATGAGTGCACGATGAGTCACAGAGCACATATTGAAGCAATTGAACGAACTTTAAGAGATCTTAAATCAAGTAAAAAATTAATGGGAGGAATAACAGTGGTTTTTGCGGGGGATTTCAGACAGACCTTACCAGTAATTGTAAAAGGAACTCGGGCAGATATCGTAAAAGCGTGTATAAAATCATCTTGGATATGGAACAATATGGAAAAATTAAATTTGCGAACAAACATGAGAGCATACCTTGGAGGAGGAGATGTAGAATTTCCGAGGCAACTATTAAATATAGGAGAGGAAAAAATAGAAAACGAAAAGGGGAACATAATTATTGATCAGAAAATAGGAAAAATTGTTAATAATATAACTGAATTAATTTGCGAAGTTTATCCTGAAATTGAAAATCTATTAGAAAAAAATTATCAATGGTTATGCGAAAGAGCAATCGTATCGCCCAGAAACGCATCTGTGGAGAAAATAAACAACATTATTTTGGAAAAACTGAGTGGAGAAATAAAAGAATATAAATCTATAGATACTGTTATTAATAATGAGGATGCAGTACACTATCCAAATGAATTTTTAAATGCACTAAATCCGGCAGGTTTTCCACCGCATAATCTAAAATTAAAAGTCGGAACACCAATTATGTTATTACGTAATTTGAATCCACCAAATCTATGCAATGGAACTAGGTTACAAATTAAAGTAATGCATACAAATATTATTGAGGCGATTATTTTAAATGGAGCAGCAACAGGAGAAATTGCATATATACCACGAATTCCGATGATACCAACGGATTTGCCGTTTCAATTTAAAAGACTGCAGTTTCCCATAAAGGTATCCTTTGCAATTACAATAAATAAATCACAGGGTCAAACTTTTAAATATATTGGAATAGATTTGCGTATAGATTGTTTTTCGCATGGACAATTATATGTAGGATTATCAAGAACAGGAAATGCAGAAAATCAATTTATATTAATACCACAAAGTAATAAAACAAAAAATATTATTTATTCAGAGGTGTTGTAAAAAAACAATATAGATATCTATATATATAAAGACAAATATCATGAAAGCACAGGTATTAAGCTATTTTTATTTAGAGTGGAATAGGCCTACTGGGGAAACCACTTAAAAAAAAACGCATTTACAATAGTACCTCAAAGGTGATGCGGAAATCTATTGGCGTTAACTATAAACATATGCATTTTATATGCAAAAATGTTTTATTTCAAAAATATAAGTTTGTAATATTGAAAATTAAAAAATGCCAAAAACTACGTGTATGAGAGCCACGCATATGAGGTCGCGAGCGAAGCCGCGGGGCATGCTAGTATGTTATAATCGGCGTTAGGAAGTAGTATCTTAATAAAAAATTTTCACATTTGGACTTTGCGTCGCAATATCTCCGCTCGTAGGGCACGTAGCGGAAAATTATATAGGAGATACCCCCCTTATTTTTACCCCAACTATCGATCAAGCCTACTTAGAACTTGATCCGTTCACTCGTTATCGAGATCTCAACATCTCGGGTACTCGCAACCCGTCGCTTCGCGTAAAAGAGTCACGGTGCGGTATCGCTCCGCGTATACTTGGCGCGAGACACTACCGTGTCTCTTGATATAACACGGTTGTACAAATATTTATCCATCTCTAAACACTTATTATGCTAGGCAACAAATAGGATTGATGCTATATCTTAGTAAATATATGAAGGTACACATTTTAAAATATGGATTATAAAAATAGATATTGAAATAAACAGTATAAAATAAGCTTTTCATAATTTTTGTATTGTTTCAGATGTATTACGTCATATTTTATAATAATTGGTGCTCCGTAGTACCTAACAGTTGGGTGGATCCCATAAATAAGAGTTTTGCATGGCCACCAAGGAGTACTAATATGAGATCAGCAATTATTAAAAAAGTAGTTCCCCATAATAACTGGACGATTTTAGAGTACCGGAAGATTATTGGACCATACGGTAATAATAATATAATTGTTTTGACAATACAATGCATTTTTTTTTATATATTAGGTTGTTCCAAAAGTTTGTATGTACTTCAATAAATTGACATTTTTTAATTTTTGCATTGATTTTGTGCAAGACAATGACAAAAATTTTTGGGTGCACCTAATACTTACATTTAAAACATTAATTTATTTTTACAGATACTTATGAAATAGCGAGAAAAATTGAAAAGGAAGCTGAAACAATCTCTACATCTGATGAAACAGCCTTCAACAACATAGTACATGCAACTCAAGAAAGCCAAAGAAGAACTATTAAAAAACCACTATTTCATGACGAAAAAGAGGATGATAGCAGTGATGATAATAGCAGTAAGTCATTTATATGCACATAGTGTCCCAAATCTTTTGACTTTAATTGATGTTATTTTTAATGTTGTATTTATTACATTCTATCTTAGGATTTTTATTAATATTTGAGCTTATAAAACTGACAATTAACGTTGATGTCATGTCATTTAAAATTGAAAGAATTAGGATGACTTGTACATATATGTACATTTAAATGTACGCCATGTCTATAATAAATATATATTTTTTACAGATCATAGAAAAAAAAAACGTATGGCAACTCCTCCATGTACATACATACCTGCAAACTCCACACGCAAATTCGTTGATACCGAACAAAGCACGGATGGTATGTATAATTGTTTGATTTTTTTATAATGCAATTCTAATTATTCTGTATATAAAAGTATTAAGGTAGTTATAAAAAAATTAATAGTTTACAAGATATTTTATATTTTATTCTGATACACTTTGATATAAAATATAAACTATATCTTGTAAACTTTATTTTTTGGTAACTGTACTTTAACACTTTTATGAACAGAATAATAAGAATCAATAAGTGTAAAGAAAAGACATTGTTGCTTTTCAAAAATGACATATAGTTGTGTATTTTTTAATGCAAAGCAACAATGTGTTTTCTTTACATCAATTGATTCTGATCTTATTATTCCGTACATAAAAGTGTTAAGGTACAGTTACCAAAAAATGAATAGTTTACGAAATATATTTTATATTTTATGTCAAGATGTGCCAGAATAAAATATGAAATATCTCGCAAACTATTGATATTTTTATAACTTTACCTTAATACTTTTATATGTAGAATAATTAGAAGAATCATAGCATAACATGGAAAAAATCATATATTTATGAAAATGACGGTGACTTTTATGTGACCTTGAAAAATCTATTTTTTTGAACATTAGTTTTATTAGTATTTGTCCCACTTGATCCTATAACTTTTGTCTAAAACGTTTTTCCATATCTTGCATATTTTTTAAGGTAATTGCTTGGACAAGCACCTTGTATACAGAGCATTTAAATTGAGACTCCTAAATATGTAAAATATAAAACAAAGTAGAAAGAAATATTTCAGTCAAAAGTTGTATAGTGTAAAAAGATGCTTTTAATGGCAGTATTAGTTTGACCATACATAAGTGGCGTTGCTAAAGCTAAATTTAGGTCAACTTTACTTTTTTTAAATAAAAACCTCTATTTTTTATTGTATTATTTTTTTGTACCAATAAATTTGAACAACTTTTGTCTGAAACATTTTTTATCTGCTTAATACTTTTTGGGATATTCAAGGAAAACTTGGTAACTTTTTCAATAATAAACTTACAATATCTCGATAATTGTTTGTCGGACGAAAAAGTGGTAAAGGACTTTTTGACTTTATTTTATCTGAAGAATATGCTGTTGCAATAGTACCCCAACTTTTGTCTAAAATCTTGCTATTTTGCTTTATTTTTTAGATATTTAGGTGTCTCAATTCAAATGTCCCACCCTGTATATATCAAACTAGAGTGATAATGATAGCACATGAATAACTGCAATTATTAATTTTATAAAATATAGACAGTGATTTTTAACAATAAAATATAATATAAATATTATCCTACAGGCTACAATAAAAAAGTAACTCAGCGTGTTGTAAAGCCAACTTCTCCTTCCGTTGAAAGGTCCACAAGTATCACAAATATATCCAACAGTGGTACAATAAATGGTATGTATAATTTTCTATATTGTATATACACTTTGTAAGCTTTAATATATATATGTACAGTTCCACAAGTAGACAGTGCCATAATAGAAAACAAACCTATAAATCTTATTAGTTTACAGAGTCTATTAGAAAGTTTACTGTCTTTTGCGTAGTATATACAGGGTGATTCAAATTCAAAAGGTTACTGCCAAGGAACATATAAAGGAATCGAAATAGAACAACTTTTGATTATAAATGTATGTTCCTGAAAGTAATCCTGAGTCAGTACCGTATTCTCGAGCCTGCCCTAATGATTTTTATATGCGACTAACTATTTGAAAAGCATTGAATTTCACATGCAAAATTCATGAAAACGATTCGAGAATAGGGCTTCAGGTCTTTGAATATATGAAACTCGGATAATATATCAATGAAATAATTGTAATTTGCTACTCTTTTATTAGCTTTATTATGTTGTTATTAAAGTTTTGTTAAGAATTACATTAGCTTACAAATTATGATTATTTTATTAGTATATTATTCAAATTCCATGTATTCAAAGGTCTGTACTGACTCAGGATTACTTTAGAGAACACAGGCACAGTATAAGTAGATAGATACAGTATGTTCACTCTGTGTCGGCACCTTTGATCTGAAGTGAAATGGTCCGCCATGATGTTGAATGTGGAAATTGTATGTCTGCCCTTCTCTATTGCTCGCAGAGAAGGATAGGTATACAATCTTTCTCCTCCATCTTATTGACCGCCATATTGTTGAGTGTGCAAACCATTTTAAGTTTTGGCATGAGTGAACATATACTGTATCTACTTATACTGTGACATACGTCTTTAATCAAAAGTTGTTTTATTTCAACCTCTATATATGCTCTCTTTGGCAGTAACCTTTTGAATCACTATATATTTAAAACATATATGTTAGTTTATAATATAATAGATGCAATACACACACACACACACACACACACACACACACACACACACACACACACACACACACACACACACACATATATATATATATATATACACTATGTAATACGTGTAATTATAATATAAAATGTTTTGTAAAATACATAGGAAAAAATAATTCAAACGCTCAAAATGCTCCTGTATCTGTGCCAGGATATTTGTACGGATATCACGCCTTTTTGTAGTATTACGCATTTTATAAACAATATGTACAGGGTAAAGCTATTTGGAGGTATAATACTACCACTTTGTTTTTTTCGAGGTAACAACATAACAGGGTAACAACATAACAGGGTAACAACATAATACATATACACTACTATGCGTGTACTTGGCGCCTTTCTTTACCATTTTTTAAAAAGGTATTTTTGTACGGATATCACGCCTTTTTGTAGTGTGTTACGCATCTTAATCTTATAAACAATATATCTTATAATCTTATAAACAGTATATACAAGGTATGAAGCTGAAAGTGTTACGGACTATTATTTCTAAAGAAAACAACAATTTAATATTTTGCTTAGTTTTTTAAAAATAATAATCTGTAACCCTTTTAGTTGTAAACCTTGTATATATTTTTCAATTTCAACATAAAACATAATCGCAATATAGCATGATTAATGTTAATAAGTCGTTAACTGTAAAATTTTTTATTTATTTTTATTCGCGTGTCTTACTGAATGTTGTTCGCAATTGTATATGTACCGATATCTACAGGTATCGATGTTCTTGATAATTACAGATGGACACCTGTAACACGCGTCTGAAACTTACCTGATTTGTTTATTCTTTTATTTCCTTCAACTAATCGCAAATTAATTCTATTTGATAAAAGCAATTTTGTCAAATTTCTCATACACAACGCATCGTTTATAATTTTCTATTAATTATAAATATTAAATAGTACGATATATATATTCGTACTCACATCCTTGAAAATTATTTCGGGAATTCAAGCGAATGTCACAACTAGATAAAATTATCTTTCATATTTTGACAGTTGAGTAGGAACATATTTGAGTTGGCGAAAAATGATTCTCTGAAACCGCACGTATGTGTAAATAATTCAGTAGAAAATATATAATCTTTATTTCAAAATACATTTGCACACTACGTACCAAAAATATATAATATGATAACGTAGTTTTTGCTATTCAATTGATTGAATTTTAGAAAAGAAAAAAATTTAAAAGTATATAACTATGTCAGTCTATAAAGAGACATAGACTACGTTTACATGGCACTGTTGATCGAGTTTTATAACATCGGTAGTTCTTAGAGTCAATCACAACTATCTGGGAGGAGGCGTTCCGGGCCTGCGGAGACCCGGAGGAATTCGACGAGGAGGAACTGGGGGTCACCCCAGAGGAGCTCTAACGTGCCGTCAGGAGGATGAGGAAGAATAAAGCCCCCGGCCCTGACGGCATCCCCGGGCGCGCCTGGGCTCTGGCCTCCGGGGAACTGTCCGGATGGATTAGGGACATTTTTACAGATTGTTTCAGGACCGGGCAGTTCCCCGCAGCGTGGAAGGAGGCCAAATTAGTCCTCCTCCCAAAAGAGGGCAAGCCGGCGGATTCACCCTCCGCCTACAGGCCAATCTGTCTATTGGGTGAGGATGGCAAACTGTTCGAAAGGGTTATTGCCGAACGCATCCTCACCCACTTATCCCGGGAGGGTCCCAACTTATTTAGAGATCAATATGGCTTCCGCGCGGGCATGTCGACAATTGATGCGATAAATTGCATCAAGGCCCGCGTGGAGGCCATCTGGAGGGAGGGCGGGGTGCTGCTAGGTTCGTCGTTTGATATAACAAACGCGTTCAACACCCTGCCCTGGCCCGTGATAGCGAGGGCTCTGCTACACTTCGGCATCCCTCGCTATCTAATTAGGGTCATTTGGGACTACTTCCGGGAAAGGAGATTGGCCTATCTAGACCGGGACGGCACATGGAGGGTGAAGCTAATTGCCCGAGGGGTCCCACAGGGTTCGGTTCTCGGCCCTTTGCTGTGGCTCCTCGGGTACGACTCGGTGCTGAGGCTTGCCCTCCCCCCCGGCTCCTGGGTTACGGGATACGCGGATGATACGTTCCTAGGAGTCGAGGGGAGAACGTGGGAGGAGGCTAGGAGACTGGCTAATGTTGCGGTGGCCTGCGTGGTGCGTGCGATTAGGGGCCTAGGACTTCGGGTGGCCCCCCAAAAGACCCAAGTGGCCTTCTTTTATGAGCGTCGGAGGGGGCCACCACCCGAGGGGATGGCCCTAAGCGTGGACGGAGTCCGCGTCCCAATCGGGACCCAGTTAAAAATACTGGGAGTATGGCTGGACGGCCCGTGGAGTTTCGGCGAGCACATTGCCCGAGTCACCCCCCGCGCCAGGGCGGCGGCACTAAGTCTGTGCCGCCTGATGCCGAACCTGCGTGGGGTGGGCAATGGAGCTCGTCGACTCTACAGTGGGGTGGTGCACTCCATCGCGTTATATGGAGCCCCGATATGGGCTCCGAAGGTTGCCACCAACGAGGGCCTCAAGGCCCCGTTAAGGAGAGTCCAAAGGTTGGTGGCAACCAGGGTAGTTAGGGGGTATCGCACCACCTCACACGCGGCGGCCTCAACCCTGGCCGGCCTTCCCCCGATGGAGCTCCTTGCGGAAAGAAACGCATATGTGTTTTGGCGCACACGGGAGCTCCAGGGAAGGGGCGTCGAGATAACGGCCAGGGTTCGCGCGGCGATTCGGAAGGAGGCCGCTGCGGCCCTCCTGGCCAAATGGAGAGAATATCTCCAGAATCCGAGGTTGTCGGGCAGGAGGGTCGTGGAGGCCGTCCGGCCATGCCTGGAGGAATGGGCCTCCAGGCGGGGACGCGGACTGACGTTCAGAATGACACAGGTGCTCACCGGGCACGGATGCTTCGGTGAGTACCTGTGTCGAATAGGTAGGGAAAGAACCACGCAGTGCCACCATTGCGGCGACGATATGGACTCGGCGCAGCACACGCTGGCGCATTGCCCAGCGTGGGCGGAAGAGCGCCGAGTCCTGCGGGCAGTAGTAGGTAGGGATCTCGCCCTACCGACAGTAGCAGCGGCTATGGTCGAGAGGGAGGAAAATTGGCGCGCCATGGCCGAGTTCTGTAATAGGGTCATGGCCGCCAAAGAAGAAGCCGAGCGAGTACGACGAGGGGAGGTTGCCGCGCCGGACCCGGCCGACGACGATGGAAGCGGAGGCTTCGCGCGACCACGGGGGGTGCCTTTGCGACGGCGCCGTCGCCGAGGATCACCGCCGCCCCAAATGCCATAGCCCAAATGTTGGCTCTCCCCCCCCCCCCTGCTAGATATGTGTGGGTGTGTTTGTATGAATGAGTGTGAGCGTGTATAAGAGGGCGGCGGGAGGGGGGAGGGACGGAGGGTGAGGGGGGGGACGAGGGTCTCCGAACTTGGTACGCCGAGCGGAGGTTCCTCCTGCCCCCCCTATCTCCGGGCGGGTGCTGAACCCGTCCGGAGAGCGACAGCGATGGGCGGCGGGGGGGCCGACCCTATGGGGCGCGGTCCCCCTCTCGCCCGTTGGGAGTAGGTAGCGCGGCGGTCCGGCGGGGCTTGGGTTGGGTCCCCACGGGGACCCGACCACGAGTGCCTCGCCGGGCCGTCGGGGGGGGGCAGGTTGGGGGGTTCTCCCCCCCCCCCCTCCTGTCCCTCATGAGGAGAAATGCGGCGGCCCGGGCGGGCTTGGGCCGGTTCCCCGAGGAGTCCTGGCCATGAGCGCCCGCCCGGGTCGTCGCGGCGGGGGGCTGGGGGACCTTGGAGTTCCTCATCCCTCCGCCCAGAGTAAGGAGAGAGCCGCCCAGGGGGGGCGGGGACCTAGTCCTCTTCCCTCCCTCTCGGCGGCTCGCGTGGGGGTCGGGGTCCAGGCGGGGTATCTTGGATCCCGACCCTACCCCCACGAACAAAGAGGGGGCGCGGCGGCGGAGTGGTGGTCCTCTGTCGCCGCTTAGAATATCTTCCCCCGCCTGCAAATATCAAGGCGGGGGCCCGAGGGCGCGGCGGGAGGTCGGGGTATTTGCCCGCTTCCGCGGGGCCCTCGGGGAGTAGGAGCTCCAACACGGAGCTGAGCGGCGGGCGCCGCGGAAGTTATGATTAAGTTCGTTCCCGCGGCGCCCGCCAAAACGCTAGGGATGGCCACCCGTAGGAGTTTTTAGCCGGTAGGAGTCCGGCATAACCCTTCGTCCCTCCCCGGGGACGAAGGGTACCCATGATGGGTTTCTCCTACGGAAAAAAAAAAAAAGTCAATCACAACTATTCCATTCTTCTGAAGAATGATTACGATTGGTCTTCCTGACAACTACCGATGTTATAAAACCCGATTAACGGTGTCATGTAAAGTGCAAATTGAATCATATATATTTAATTGCCTGCTCATTAAATATAAAGTGCAAACATATAAAAATTGTATATTTTTCTATACTTAAATGCAATAGGAAGAAATAATTAAACAAGTATCCTTGCATAGGAATATTATGCATAATTTTTACAAAACATATTTAAGATTCGCGCAATTGAGATATATAATAAAATTAATAACGATTCTATAAATCTTAGGTATATGTTAATAATACGACATGATCTTTTTAATCATGAAACTTACAAATTAACGGAAAAAGATTTGTATCCTAAATGCTAATAATTTTTCTAATGTAACAATAATAATAGATACTGATAATATATGGATAGAAATATATATAATAAATAATAACATAATTAATGATATGCAAGAGCTTTTGTCGCGCATATCGATTTTCAATAGTGGATAGATATTGTAACAAATACGTTTTACGTTCATTCAAAAACAAATTATGTGTACACATAACTAAAATTGTATGAATTAAAATTATGTGTATACACATAATAAAAACGCGGAATTATTTTTGTCAGACATAATTTTAATGCATCCAATTTTTATTATGTCAAAACATAATTTTAATTCATCCAATTTTTATTATGTCTAGACATAATTTTAATTTGTCCAGTTTTTATTATGTCTAGACAATTTTAATTCAACGAATTTTTATTATGTCATGACATAATTTTAGTTCTGCCGCTAGGGAATTTTTAAGTCGATTCTTATGAATTAAGCTTGAATTTGATGTCTAGGAGGTATCCCAGGTTGCCGATAACGGGTTACAAATAGTGCGCTCCATAATTTTTGGTGTCCAGGTGTAATAATACGTTGAATTCGATGTCTAGGTGTCCCACGTTGCCGATGACGAGATCCACATAGTGCGCTCCGTAGTTTTCGGTGTCTACGTGTATTAATACCTCAAATTCAATATCTACGTGTCCTACATTCGGATTTAAAGTTATTAATACACCTAGTCACCAAAAACTACGGAGCGCATTATGTGGACCTCGTCATCGACAACCTGAAACACGTAGACATCGAATTCTAGGTATTATTACACCTAGACATCAAAAACTACAAAGCGCGTTATCTGGACCTCGTCATCAGCAACCTGGGACACCTAGACATCAATTTCAAGGTATTAATACACGTAGACACCGAAAACTACGGAGCGCACTATGTGGATTTCGTCATCGGCAACCTGGGACACGTGGACATCTAATTCAAGGTATTAATACACGTAGACACCGAAAACTGCGGAGCGCCTTATGTGGATCTCATCATCGGCAACCTGGGACACCTAGACATCGAATTCAACGTACGATTACACCTGGACACCAAAAACTATGAAGCGCACTATCTGGATCCCGTCATCGGCAACCTGGGACACGTGGACATCGAATTCAAGGTATTAATACACGTAGACACCGAAAACTACGGAGCGCACTATGTGGACCTCGTCATCGGCAACCTGGAACACGTAGACATCGAATTCAACGTATTATTACACCTGGACACCGAGAACTACGAAGCGCACTATGTGGACCTCGTCATCGGCAACCTGGGACACCTAGAAATCAAATTCAAGGTATTAATACACGTAGACACTAAAAACTACGGAGCTCACTATCTAGACATCGTCATCGGCAACCTGGGACACCTAGACATCGCATTCAACGTATCATTACACCTGGACACCGAAAACTACGGAGCTCACTATCTAGACATCGTCATCGGCAACCTGGGACACCTAGACATCGCATTCAACGTACGATTACACCTGGACACCGAAAACTATGAAGCGCATTATCTGGATCCCGTCATCGGCAACCTGGGACACGTGGACATCGAATTCAAGGTATTAATACACGTAGACACCGAAAACTACGGAGCGCACTATGTGGACCTCGTCATCGGCAACCTGGAACACGTAGACATCGAATTCAACGTATTATTACACCTGGACACCGAAAACTATGAAGCGCACTATCTGTACCTCGTCATCGGCAACCTGGGGTACCTAAACATCGAATTCAAGCTTGATTCATAAGAATCAATATATATTATATATATACTTAATTTAGCTAAATAAAAATCTTCCTTCTGACCGATAAGTCTATCGACCTTTAATAATTTACCTACTAGATCGTTCGAAATACGCGCGAGATATCGAAACTGGCGATACCTGCGCCGCCAGTGTCGAAAAAGTGAAAGGGACATTTTCTCTGATCACGTGATCACACAGATCGGCGTTAGGAGGTATCTTAATAAATAAAAAATTTTCACATTTGGACTTTGCGTCGCAATATCTCCGCTCGTAGGGCACGTAGCGGAAAATTATATAGGAGATACCCCCCTTATTTTGACCCCAACTATCGATCAAGCTTACTTAGAACTTGATCCGTTCACTCGTTATCGAGATCTCAACATCTCGGGTACTCGCAACCCGTCGCGTCGCGTAAAAGAGTCACGGTGCGGTCTCGCTCCGCGTGTACTTGGCGCGAGACACTACCGTGTCTCTTGATGCACGCGAACAAAAACCAAGTTTACAAGACCGGTTACGTACTTGGGCAGTAGAACATAATGTTACACAAAAATCTTTAACGGCCTTATTGCAAATTTGGCGGGAAGAAGGGTATGACAAATTACCCAGTGATGCAAGGACACTTTTAGGCACACTGAAAGAAACGGTGATTCGTGAATGTGGAAATGGACAATATTTTCATTATGGTTTGCAAAGGGCATTATGTGAAATACTAAAATATGATACAAGTATTGATAACACAATAATAATAAATATCAATATTGATGGTCTTCTTCTTTTAAAAAGTTCGCAAAGTCAGTTGTGGCCGATACTGGCCCAAATATATAATAACAAAACAAAACCATTTTTAATTGGTGCCTACCACGGCTACAAGAAACCTGCGCAGGCACAATATTTATTGGAAGAATTTTGTGATGAATACTGTATCTTACACGAAGAAGGATTTTTCTTTAGAGGTAAACATTACCATGTAAAAATCAGGGCAGTAATTTGTGACGCTCCTGCCAAATCATTCATAACAGCAACAAAGGGCCATAATGCGTATTTTGGTTGTGGAAAATGTCTCTGTGAAGGTGATTATTTGAATCATAGAATGGTTTTCTTAAATAACAATGCTGCATTAAGAACAGACAGTAATTTTCGATCTCGAGAAAATGAAGACCACCATATTACCGTCTCACCTTTTGAAAAATTATTAATTGACATGATAACAGCTTTTCCATTGGATTATATGCATTTGGTGTGCTTAGGAGTGATGAAAAAGCTGCTACAGTTATGGTTAAAAGGAAATTTAGTATCAAGATTATGTGCAGCAGATGTAGAAGCATTATCAAATGACATATTGTCATTACAGAAATTCATATCAATTGAATTTGCTCGTCGCCCACGAAGCATTACCGAGTTAGATCGTTGGAAAGCGACTGAATTTCGTATGTTTCTTTTATATTTTGGACCCATAATTTTAATGAAATATTTACCAGTGGATTATGTGAAACATTTCTGTACTCTGCACACTGCTATACGTATTTTGTGTGAACCTGAAGATTGCCTGCGTAATAATAAATATGCTGAAGATATATTGCTGCATTTTGTAGAAACATTCAAAATACTATATGGTGAAGACCATATCGTATACAATGTTCATAACCTCCCAGATAACATTATGACGTCATAAAGACGTTTGAAAGACGTCATAAAATTTCTTAGACGTCTTAAAAAGATTTCAGAAAGACGTAGTTTTTACGTCTTTAGGACGTCTTATGTCCCGATTTATGACGTCTTTAATACAATGGATTATGACGTCTTTAATACAATGGATTAGGACGTCTTTAATACAATGGATTAAGACGTCGTTTATACGTTATTTTAAGACGTATTAAAATCGTCTTATTTAATAATTTTGAGACGTTTTCAATTTTTTTTTATTTTTTTTTTAAATACATACATCCCAGGTAGCAGACAGTCGTCATAATGACGTGATTCTTACGTCATTTTATGACGTATGTTACGTCATTTATTCCTAAAGTTTAACGTAAAAATGACGTATTTTTCACGGTCCTAAGTCACATCCCAACGACGTCATTTTCTAACGTTTTATTGACGGCAAAAATAGGTCCAATGTACGACATACCGGTTTTTAGAAATGTTTTTTTATGAAATTAAAATTTAAAAATGTCCACTTGATAAACGTTTATAAAAAAACGTTCTTTTTCTATATTTAAGAAAAAAAAAGCATTTTAACTGTTTCTTTACATATCGTGTGTGTATAGCATAGCCCGCTGTCTCAAGGCGGTCACCCATCCTAGTACAGTACCGCGCCCGTGTCGCTTGACTTCGATGATCCAGTGGACAGTGACGATCTTCTGACCCTGATGCTTCCTTATTAACTGTACTTGTCTATAACGGTACATCTTTAAAGTGTTCAAAAATCTTGTAATGATATCTTCTTGATAGTTATAACACTGCATGAAATAGTTGTCATAAAACTAATGATTATACACACGCAACTAGATCCACTTATATCATAAATTCACCACTTCAATCATAAAGTTACGAAACACTATAAATGTAGGAATAATCCTGTGAAAAATATTGTGAAAAATACGTCATTTTTACGTTAAACTTTAGGAATAAATGACATAACATGCGTCATAAAATGACGTAAAAATCACGTCATTATGACGACTGTCTGCTACTTGGGTAGTCAATTAAACGTCTATACAATGTCATTTTACAAAGTCTTTTTGACGTATTAAAACATGACGTTAAATATACGTCACTTAATCGACGAATAACGTTACTGACCAATTATGACCAAATATTGACGTCAAAATGACGAGTGCTTGCTACCTGGGATGTGATACATGATACATACATGTGTACAGCGGTGCCATTATATATATATATATATATATATATATATATATATATATATATATGTAGGTCTGGAAGTATGTTCCGGGACTTTTATTTTTTACATCGATATATTCCGGGACATTTGGCAGTTTCCAGGACTGTCCTGGAAAAAATTCATGTCTTACGGCAATTTTCGGGACAATTTTTTTAATCTGATTACATTATATGCGTTATATTCCAGGACTGTACATTTCAAAAAACGTAAACAGTCCCGGAACATACCTCTGGACCTACATATATATATATAAATTACGATTTCAAAGAAAACATTTAAGTACATTAACATTTTAACATTTTTTTTATGATTTCAAAGAACATTTCATTTTCTTTGATTATTTATGATTTCTTGGAGTTATACTTCATTCGGTCGGTAGCATGCCGTAGCCACTCCTGAATAACCTTTCCTACATCTTGTAAAGTACAGCCTTTTTTATCCGCAACATATTCTGCAACAGTTTGTAATATTATTTATTAATTAACTAGCATGCCCCGCCGGGCTTCGCCCCGGAGAACATGTGTATTAAGACACGCAAATAGTCTCTCTCTCTCTCTCTCTCTCTCTCTCTCTCTCTCTCTCTCTCTCTCTGTCTCTGTCTCTGTCTCTGTCTCTGTCTCTGTCTCGGTCTCGGTCTCGGTCTCGGTCTCGGTCTCGGTCTCGGTCTCGGTCTCGGTCTCGGTCTCGGTCTCGGTCTCGGTCTCGGTCTCGGTCTCGGTCTCGGTCTCGGTCTCGGTCTCGGTCTCGGTCTCGGTCTCGGTCTCGGTCTCGGTCTCGGTCTCGGTCTCGGTCTCGGTCTCGGTCTCGGTCTCGGTCTCGGTCTCGGTCTCGGTCTCGGTCTCGGTCTCGGTCTCGGTCTCGGTCTCGGTCTCGGTCTCGGTCTCGGTCTCGGTCTCGGTCTCGGTCTCGGTCTCGGTCTCGGTCTCGGTCTCGGTCTCGGTCTCGGTCTCGGTCTCGGTCTCGGTCTCGGTCTCGGTCTCGGTCTCGGTCTCGGTCTCGGTCTCGGTCTCGGTCTCGGTCTCGGTCTCGGTCTCGGTCTCGGTCTCGGTCTCGGTCTCGGTCTCGGTCTCGGTCTCGGTCTCGGTCTCGGTCTCGGTCTCGGTCTCGGTCTCGGTCTCGGTCTCGGTCTCGGTCTCGGTCTCGGTCTCGGTCTCGGTCTCGGTCTCGGTCTCGGTCTCGGTCTCGGTCTCGGTCTCGGTCTCGGTCTCGGTCTCGGTCTCGGTCTCGGTCTCGGTCTCTCTCTCTCTCTCTCTCTCTCTCTCTCTCTCTCTCTCTCTCTCTCTCTCTCTCTCTCTCTCTCTCTCTCTCTCTCTCTGTGAGTATCGCCAGTTCGCTGTATTTTTGCTCCTGCATTAAGTGCTAATTGTTGCTGCTTTAAGCTGCCTTCGGGCTGTTCTGTTGCAGGTATAAGCAAGTCTTTAATTGCTTGTCACGAGCTATAATCATTTTCTTGGTACTCACTGCTTATTTCGGAGCATTTCGTTGACAAGCAGTATTGCTCATCCTAACCTTATTCTTGGAAATCTGTGGAATTCTTGGAATCTGCCGTGATAAGCGTTGACTGCTGCTGCGCATGCGTCTGCCTTGCCGATCTGATTTGTTCTATGCTTCTGATTGTTCTGTGGTTGAAGTTGACCGTTGCTGCGCATGCGCCTACTGTTGCCGGACTTCTATATTTCATGCTGTCTCTGTGCACGTGTTGTGACTGCTGGTTGGCTACTGCCTGCTCATGCGCCTATTGTTGCCTGGTATCTCTTGTTTGTGACACGTGTTTGCGGATCTATATGACTTATCGATCTATTCGTTATCTCTCGTGATTTACGGTTCTTCTTGCTTGAGTGGCGGGAATGCAGCGTGTGTGTGCAAGGTGCAAGAAGTCGATTGCTACCTCATTGGTTGAATGTGTTTGCACGAAGGCGTTCCATCCGGGCTGTCTTAAGTCATACGCGCTTTATAAATACACTGACACTTGCTGTAGATCGTTGTCTACTACAATTAACTTACCTCTCACACCTGAGGTAGATAATATCGCGCGGTCATTCAATTTTGACAGTATGGCTACCCCGGTGGGTTCTTTTTCGAATCTTGATGACAATGTTACGCGTAATTCTACTGACGACTTGTTACGTGGATTGGTCGAGCAGATGAAGGCGACGGATGCTAAACTCTCTTCTTTCATTGACTGTCAGCAACGTACCAATGAAAAGTTTAATGATAAACTTTCTGCTTTTATTGATTGTCAGCAGCGTACCAATCAAGAGCTCAGTGATAAACTTGATTGCTTAAATCGTCTTACTGATACTGTGGCTAAGAATAGTCAGCGCATTGCGCAATTAGAGCTAGATAATGCCAAGCTAGTTCGTGAAATCCGTGATCTGAAATCTGCTCGGTCAACTCATGACGCTCATTTGTGTAATGAGCTTATTGTTTCTGGCTTGCCATCTACAATATCCGTGACTCCTGCAAAACTCACTGAAAATGTACTCGCGGCATTAAATGTACCTCAATTGGCTAGTCATGTTCTTGGCGTGAGAATGGTTAATAGAGTACCATCTGCTACTCAGGGCAGTTCCAGGGTGGCTTCGGCGTCAAGTTCGATGATTGTCACTCTTGCTTCTGGTACTGTGTGCGACGCCATAATTTCGAAAAAGCGTGAAAAGGGTATTCTCAAGCAGCGTGATATATTTGATACGGGTTCTGATCGACATGTATACGTTAACGTACTGCTCCCTAAGTGCACGTATGACTTGCTGCAGCGGGTCAAGCGTATTGCTAAGGAGAACGCCTATAAGTATGTTTGGGTCAGAAATGGCCATATATGCGTGAGGTCTTCTGACGGACAGCCCATTATTTGTATCGACTCTGACGCTGATCTTGCTAAGCTGGCCTGACGCGTCTCGCTGGTTCGTCCGTTGCCTACGATTGTCCGACACGACTCAGCATGTAATCCTTCTTCGCTCCGCATTGCGCAGTTTAACGCCAACTCTCTTCGTGGGCATATCGACTTTATTCGCTTACATTTTAGTACCAATTCTCATCATATAATTTCTGTATCTGAAACGTGGCTTCATGCGGGTGTGTCGGACGATCTTGTGGCTTTGGATGGATACTTTCTTGTTCGTCACGACCGGGTGGGGCGTGTGGGCGGTGGCGTTGCTTGCTACGTGCATAATTCGTTAAAAGTCAGGTTAATTGCAACCTCTGTTGGGACTGAGTTTAGTGCTCCTGAATATATCATGATTGAAATTCGTTTGCCGAGTGATGAGGCAGTATTGTTTGTGTCAGTATATAGGAGACCTAAGGGCACTCTTTTAAACGAATTTGTTGAATCACTTACTGGTGTCTCTCATTTATATAAAAATATTATTATTGGCGGTGATCTAAATTGCAATCTTTTGACCGATTGTTATGAGGGGAATTATTTGCGTGAGCTAATGTCTGGCTTATCCTTAACCATTGTCAACTCTGATGCTACTTTTCATACTGCTACTTCTGACTCATGGCTGGATGTTTTAGTTGTTGATGATGGTGCTAGGGTTCTTGCATATGCTAAATCCTTGAGTCCATTCATCGCCGGTCATGATCTACTGGAATTGTCGTACTCACTTGATCGTAAGCTTGACCTTGATCAATCTATCCTGCGACGTGGTTACAGGAGCATTGATGCCTCTGCGTTCCTTGAACATCTCGACGCTATTGCTGTAAACGTTCAGAGTGTAGCGGGCTACCCTTCTGATGTTGATGAGCTTTGTGTCTGGCTGTCCGGTATCTTACTTGAATCACTTGATGTATTTGCTCCTGCCCGTGTGTCCGTGATCAGGAAGCCTCCTGTTCGATGGCTTACGGACGAACTGAGATGCCGGCTCCGCACTCGTAATCAGTTGTACAGGCAGGCCAAACGTTCAGGCAGTCTACTGGGTTATGCTAGATACCGTCACTTTCGCAACCAGCTTAACAATGACATCAAGCGTGCTAAAAGTGAGTTTCACTTGGCTTCCCTTACCAATGTTACTGACTCCGCTAAAATGTGGAGAGAACTTGCTCGTCTGGGATTGGTTAAATCCACGTCGGTTTCTCCTCTCCGCTTTTTTACACCCGATCAACTTAACTCTTACTATGTCTCAGTGTCCAGCACGTCTTTGCCTTGCACATATGCCGACTTTATTTCTGCCATCGCCTCAGTTTCTTGTACTTCTCATCGTCCTGAATTTGTTTTCTCTACTATACAGCCGGACTCGGTTTACAAACTCATCTTTAATGGACCTCTTCACTCCTACGCGTCTGGCTATGATGGCATCCCGCTTTATGTTCTTCGTATTGCTTGGCCCATTATCTCTCAGTGGCTCATTCCTCTTTTTAATCGTTCACTTAATGATTCCATATTTCCTTCATCTTGGAAGCGTGCGTTGATTCGCCCTCTCTCAAAGATTCGCACTCCACTGTCACCGTCTGATACGCGACCTATTGCCAACCTTCCTGAAATGTCAAAAATTCTTGAACGCTTGGTGGCCTCACAGATCTCCGACTATTTGAATGAACATAACCTGCTGAATCCCAGACAGTCTGCGTATCGTTCCGGTTTCAATACGCAATCTGCTCTTTTACGTGTCTGTGATGACATTAGAATGGGAATTGATAAAAGACTCATTACAGTCATGATTCTATTTGACTTCAGTAAAGCGTTTGATACGGTCCCACATCTTCGTTTGCTTATCAAACTGAAAGAAATCGGTTTTTCTGATGAGGTTCTCGCGTGGATTTTTTCTTACCTTACTGGTCGCTCTCAGGCTGTATTTGATGATGAGGGTAATTTTTCTGAGTGGCTTTTCACGTCGACTGGTGTCCCTCAGGGCTCTGTACTTGGCCCACTTTTATTTGCTCTTTATATAAATGATATCGGCAGTTTCCTGTCTTTTGTCTGTCATATGTTGTTCGCTGATGATGTACAAATTTATCTCCAGTGTACTCGCGCCAACATTCTGCATGGTCTTGACTTGATTTCAAGGGATGCAAATGCTATTTTCGACTATGCTACGTTAAATGGTCTTAAGCTCAATCCTGCAAAGTCTAAGGTACTTGTATTTGGTAGTCAGGCTTATATCAATGATATCGACCTCCATTGTTTACCTCCTATTATTGTTAACCATACGCCTTTACCCTTTGTAAACGAAGCTAAGAATTTGGGTGTAATTTTTACATCTAATCTATCCTGGAAAAAGCATATCTTGCACGTCTCTCAAAAGGTGCATTATTCTTTGTACAAGCTTAAGTTTAACAAAAACTCTTTGTCCACAAGGTTAAGGATAAGGCTGGTTTTGGCTTTAATTATGCCGCACATTGACTACTGCTGCCTAGTCTATCATGGTTTGACTGGAGAACTGAACACCTTGTTACAGAGACTTGTGAATTGTTGCATTCGCTTTATATTTGATCTCAAGCGTGACGAACATATTACTCCGTTCAGGCGACAATTGGGGTGGCTTACAGTTGAAAACAGGAGGTTATACTTTCTTGGCTGTCAAATGTTTCGAATACTTTACATGCGCTCTCCCTCGTATCTTCGTGACAATTTCGCTTTGCTTGATTCGCAGTTGAGGAGATCTGACCGCCGTCTTGTTGCATCCCAAACCTTTCAAATTCCTTGCCATAGAACTACCACCTATAGAAACTCCTTTCATCTTTCAGCTATATATTTTTGGCATTCTCTTCCTATTAATATTACCTCTGCTTCTTCATTTGTCTCCTTCAAAGGTCTTCTCAAAGCGTATCTGTTAGCACGTGAAGTTGCATGATATCGATTGCTGGCGCGAGGCTTTTGATGGTGTCTTTCCCTCTTATCAGCTTGTAAGTTATATTGCGTTTTATTCTTGATATTAGTTTTAGTTTAACTGTACTTACATTGTTCCTATTTTTAAGTTGCGTTAGTTCTAGTTCTTTTACAGTGTATACTGTTGTAATTGCTATTAAGTTGTGCTCTACACTTAACTGATTTGTGCAAGTGAGAGCATGCACTTTTGTTATCTTTTTTTTCTTTTTTTGTATTGTTAATCTTTGCCCTTTAGTTTTCTTGGGCATAATAAATTATATCTATCTATCTATCTCTCTCTCTCTCTCTCTCTCTCTCTCTCTCTCTGGTGAGTACAGTGTGCGCGTCTGTTCTGTTGCTCCTGCTTTAACCGAACATATCTCTGCCGCAAGCTGCCTTCGGGCAATTCTTGTTTCAGAATCGAGCATGTTTTTTGTTGCTTGTGGGGATTGATAGTGCATCTTTCTCTTCTTGCAACTTCTGTCCCCGTTTTCGTGAGGCAAAGTATCTTTTCCTTTTCTAACCTCACTTTCGCCTCATCGATCTGGATCGACGTGGACCCTTGCTGCGCATGCTTCTGCTCTTCACCTGTCCTGTTTTCACACCTGCTCTACGCACGAGTTACCATCTGTGGGCTTCTGCGCGTGTTACTACCTGTTACCATCTGCAGCTTTTGAACGTATTAACATCTGTTTTCTACTGGATTGCTCTACTTGATTGTTCTTTGATCTCGATCTGGAATTAGAGCAAAGTATCACTTATGCAGTGTTACAAGTGTAAGAAATCAATTGCAACTACTTCGGTTGCATGCGAATGCAACAAAGTGTTCCACCCCGGCTGTATCAGGTCGTATTCCTTAACAAAATACGCTGATCACTGCTGCAAGGCCCTAGCGGAGTCGCCTGAATTGCCACTTACGCCGCTACTAGACAGGTGTGCAGTACCTTCTGACCTGGTGAACATGGCTTCTTCTTCGAGCATGCAGCCACAGACTGACGTGCTGCTGCAGTCGATTTTGTCGAAGCTTGATGAATCGGAGAAAAAGTTTGCTGCTAGGCTTGACGAATCCGATAGGAAGATCACCGCCAGATTCGACGAGTCCGACAAGAGGATCACTGCATTTATTAACCACCAGGAATCTGTCAATGCGGAGTTCGAGCGAAAATTGAATCAAATACCTGAGGTTCTCAGAATTGTGTCGGATCATGGTGATCGTATTGCGCGGTTGGAGGCTCGTGATGTGCAATTGGTCGGTTCTCAGCTTACTGACCCCGTGTCGTCTGCTGCATCGCGGGTCTCTCGAACGTCGGACATTATTATTTCTGGCATTCCTGGCATTTTCACTGATGTGCCTGATAAGCTTGTCGCCAATGTTTTTCGTGCCCTCGACCTTTCTCATCTGGCTTCCGATGTTCTTGAGACTCGCGATGTAGGACGGAGGAGTGTGTCCACGGTGCGTGACGTGGCCCCTGCCTCTGTTCCTGACTCTGATCTTCGTGCTGACTCCGCAGGACGCTCGAGATCGATCATTGTAGCACTTAAGTCGCGTGAGATTTCTAGTTATATTCTGCGAGTTGTGCGCCGTAAACGCCGACTTACCGTCAACGACATTTTTTCGAAAGATATTTCCGGGCATATTTATGTCAATGAACTTCTTTCCTCCGACACTTACAATTTGTTGCGTCGGACGAGAGTCAGAGCTAGGCAGATGGCCTATAAATATGTATGGAGTAGGGATGGACGGATTTTTGTCCGTAAGGACAATGGTCTGCCTCCAATCTCGATAGCCTCTGAGGCTGATCTCGTGCAGCTTCACTGACCTGTAGAGGCGGATGTGCTTCCTTCGGTTTCGCGGCATCTTAGGATCGCATGCTTCAATGCCTGCTCCCTTCCTGCCCATATTGAGTCGGTCCAGGCTTTCATCGCGTCAAATTTTTTTCACATTATTTCGATTTCAGAGACCTGGCTGCACTCGCATATTTCTGATGACCTGGTTCGCATTCCAGGTTTTTACTTGTTACGTGCTGACAGAGAGGACAGGGAGGGAGGGGGCGTTGCTTGTTATATCCACGACTCGCTGCGAGCGCGTGTTTTGGCGGCGTCGCCCACGTCCTTTTCTAACGAACCTGAATATCTTATTCTCGACGTTCGGGGCGACGCATGCGAGCCTCTCCTTTTTACATCGATGTATCGCAGACCGAAAGGAAGGAACTTTAGTAAATATGTTGACGCTCTATCTTCTGTTATGCACAACTACAAGAATATCATTATTTCGGGTGACTTGAACTGCAATCTCCTTGCTTCAACATATGAATCCTGTCACCTCAGAGACATGGTTGCGCAATTGTCGCTCCACATTGTGGAGTCGCAGTCGACCTACCATACTCCTGCTTCCGACTCATGGCTTGATGTTTTTATCGTCGACAGTCTTGACAAGGTCTTATCTTATCGTAGGTCTGATGTACCTTTCATTAATGGTCATGACCTTATTGAGTTAACGTATTCGTTTGTTGTTCCGTCCCCCGCGAGGCGTACTTTGATTCGCCGGAGTTACAAAGAATTTGACGAGCAGAAATTCGTTGAGACTCTCACCTCAATGTTGTCTTCTTCTTTTGCAGAGGATTTTGGCGGTGCGGATCTCAGTGAGTCCGACTTGGATGGCATCCTGGATACCGTAGTCAAAGACTTTATTTCCAGTTTGAACAGGCATGCCCCTATTCGAACCTTTTGTGTGACTCGTCCATCTGCGCCTTGGCTCACTGATGTTCTTGCCCGCAGAATTCGGCATCGCAATAGTTTATATAATATCGCTCGTAGATCTGGTAACGTGTTAGATTTTCATATTTATAGGCGGTACAGGAATGATCTTACTCATGATTTGAGACGTGCCAGAGAGCACTTTAATATGGCGAGATTAAGCCCTATTTCTGATCCGTCTAAGTTATGGCGCGAGCTTACCAATCTTGGCCTCATTGAGTCACCCTTATCCTCGCCGCTAAACTTCTTTTCACGTGACACTCTCAATGCTCATTATGCCTCTATCTCCAACTGTTTTCCTCCATGTTCTCTAACTCAATTTTCCGATATTACCTCATCCATAGTGCCGGATGCACCGGTTTTCAGTTTTTCTCAGATTACCAGTGACGATCTATGTACTCTTGTCTCCTCATCTTCCGTTTCTCTAGCCTCAGGATATGATCAACTACCACTTTATGCCATAGCCGTGGCCTCGCCTTTTATCGGTAATCTGCTAACCTCACTTTACAATAGTTGCCTTAAACTCAGTCACTTTCCGCCCCTGTGGAAGCGAGCCATACTTCGCCCATTGTCCAAGGTCAAATCTCCAGCTTCTCCCTCAGACACTAGGCCCATAGCTAACCTGTGCGAACTCTCTAAATTGTTTGAAAAGATTTTACATCGGCAAATTACGAACTTTATAGAAGCTCATCATATTCTTGACGATCGTCAGTCTGGATACCGCAAGGGTTATTCCACCCAGTCAGCCTTATTGCGATTATTCCATGACATAAAGTACGCTGTTGATCTAGGTGAGGTGCTTATCCTCGTCCTTTTCGACTTCAGTAAGGCCTTCGACACAGTCTGTCATCTTTTATTGTTAACTAAACTTAGGCGATTGGGGTTTTCTGATTCTGCTCTCAAGTTAATCTTCTCTTATCTTACGGGTCGATTTCAGGCTGTGGTTGACCTTGAAGGAGTATTCTCTGACTGGCTGTCCGTCACATCTGGTGTTCCGTAGGGATCTGTGTTGGGCCCCCTCCTTTTTTCTCTTTTCATAAACGACATCGGCGCCTTCCTTAGGTTCACTGAGCGTATTATATTTGCCGATGACACTCAGATTTACCGCAGGACCCCTCTTAATCAACTGAACGCTGCTTTGCAGCTCGTTGCTTACGACGTGGGCGTCATTTCTGAGTTCGCTGCGTGCAATGGATTGACTCTCAATCTCAAGAAATCTAAAGTCCTGATTCTTGGAAGCAGGAATCATGTTACGCATTTAAATCTCAGTGACTTACCTCTCATTTCAGTCAATGGTACTTCCATCCCATTTGTTACTGAGACGCGTAACCTTGGGGTCATCATGTGCTCTGACTTATCCTGGGCAAGCCATGTCTCGCATATTTCAAAAAGAGTACATTTTACATTGCACAAACTGAAATTTCATAAAAATTCTCTATCATTTAATCTGCGTGTAAAACTTGCCACCACTTTGATCTGGCCTTTGATAGATTACTGTTCACTCGTGTACAATGATGTGACTGACGAGCTTAACACTAAGCTTCAGAGACTTTCGAATTGTGCGGTTCGTTTCGTCTTTAATTTAAGGCGTGACGAACATATCACGCCCTACCGGCATCGGCTGGGTTGGCTAACAGTTAGGCATCGTCGCCTTTACTTTCTAGGCATCAAAATGTTTAAGGTGTCTCACAACTTGTCTCCTACCTACATCTCAGAAATTTTCACTGGTCCTGACCCCTTAGTTAGGCGTTCATCACGTCTGGCTATACCTCATTCTTTCCATGTTCCTATTCACAGAACCGAAGCGTATCACAAGTCCTTCCATCTTGCAGGCATCTACTTGTGGAACTCGCTTCCTACCGATGTAGTATCAGCAACGTCTGTTGCTGTTTTCAAGTCTAAACTTCACGACTATCTTTTCTCACTTGAGCGTAATTTTAATCCGATCTAGTGTCTCGTTAGCTTCAGTCGACTATGCAAAAACCGATTTTGGGCGTCAGCGTATTTCCTCTCCGTTTAATTAGTTAAGTTACGTTTTTATTTTCATCTTTATTGCGCTTGATACATCTGCCACTATTTTTCTGTTCATTCCTCTTCCATCTTTATCTCTATTTTTATTTTTGTTTTATGTTATTCTATCTTTTATATACTTTATATATTTTTCTATACTTTTTGTATACTTTGTAATTCTTACTTGCCTAAAGTCTACGACTATGGCATAAAATAAATCATCAATCAATCAATCAATCAATCTCTAACCGGTGTTTCTCATCTGTATAAAAATATTATTATCGGCGGCGATTTAAATTGTAATCTCTTGACAAACAATTTTGAGGCGAACCACTTACGTCAACTTATGTCAAGCCTATCTATGTACATTGTCAACTCTGATGCTACCTTTCACACAGCTACTTCTGACTCATGGTTGGATGTTCTAGTTGTGGACGATAGTGACAAGGTTTTTACGTTTGCTAAATCCTCGAGTCCTTTCATTGCAGGACATGATTTACTTGAGCTATCGTTCGCACTCAACTGTAGGCTTGACTATAGCCATTCTTTATTACGACGCAGTTATAGGACTATTGATGCTCCTGCATTCCTTGAGCATCTTCATTCTGTCAGTGTTCGGACGGGGGCAAATGATCTATCAGATGAGATAAATGTTGAGGAGCGTTGTGCCCGGCTGTCTTCCATCTTACTTGATGCGCTTGACGTCTTTGCTCCTGCCCGTATATCAGCGATTAGAAGGCCTTCTGTGCGATGGCTCTCTGATGAACTTAAATGCCGGCTCCGTACGCGTAATCGGTTGTATAAGCAAGCTAAACGTTCAAATAGTCTACTTGGTTATGCTAGGTATCGACATTTTCGTAACCAGCTCAATGCCGACATCAAGGGTGCTAAAAGTGAGTTTTACTTTGCTTCTCTCACTAATATCACTGACCCAGCTAAAATGTGGAGAGAATTAGCTCGTCTAGGACTTGTCAAATCTACTTCGGTTTCTCCTCTCCGCTTCTTTACACCAGATCAGCTAAATTCATACTATGTCTCTGTGTCTAACACTCTATTGCCTTGATCATATGCTCACTTTGTTTCTGCCATCGCTTCTGTCTCTTGTCCACCCCAACGTCCTGAATTTGTGTTTTCTACATTCAGCCTGACCTGGTTTACAAGCTTGTCTCTGATGGACCTCTTCACTTGTATGCGTCTGGCTGTGATGGCATCCCGCTTCACGTTCTCCGTATTGCCTGGCCTGTTATTTCTCCAGCCCTTATTTCACTGCTTAATCATTCACTTGAAACATCCGTGTTTCCTTCATCTTGGAAACGTGCGTTGATCCGCCCTCTCTCGAAGATTCGTACTCCATTATCTCCGTCTGATACACGACCAATTGCTAATCTGCCTGAAATGTCTAAAATCCTGGAACGGATTGTAGCTTCACAAATCACAGACTACTTAAACGAACATAATCTCTTGAATCCTCGACAGTCTGCATACCGAGTGGGTCATAACACACAATCTGCACTTTTGCGCGTCTGTGATGACATTAAGAGGGGAATTGAGGACAGACTTGTTACGATAATGATCCTGTTTGACTTCAGTAAGGCGTTTGATACCGTTCCACATCTGCGCCTTCTTATCAAACTAAGGAAACTCGGATTTTCTGATGCAGTTCTTCAGTGGATTTTCTCTTACCTTACTGGCCGTTCTCAAGCTGTATTTGATGATGAGGGTAACTTCTCTAAATGGCTTACCACGTCAACAGGTGTCCCTCAAGGTTCAGTGTTTGGCCCACTATTGTTTGCCCTCTATATTAATGACATTGGTGGATACCTATCTTTTGTCTATCACATGTTATTCGCGGATGATATACAGATATATCTCCAATGTGCTCGAGCAGACATTCTCCATGGTCTTGAGCAAATTTCTAAAGATGCAAATGCTATATTCAACTACGCTAACTTAAATGGTCTTAAGCTTAATCCTGCAAAATCAAAAGTACTTATATTCGGTAGCCAGTCTTATGTCAATGATATTGACCTTCATTGTCTACCACCCGTTATCGTGAACCAAACGCCTTTACCCTTCGTCAGTGAAGCTAGGAATTTGGGTGTAATTTTCACGTCTAACTTATCATGGAGGAAGCATATTTTACACGTCTCTCAAAAAGTTCATTATGCACTATATAAACTTAAGTTTAACAAAAATTCCCTTTCCACTCGTTTGAGAATAAGGCTAGTATTAACTTTAATTTTTCCTCACATTGACTATTGCTGCCTAGTCTATCATGGCTTGAATGGTGAGTTGAACACCATATTACAGCGACTTGTTAACTGTTGCATCCGCTTTATCTTTGATCTTAAGCGTGACGAGCATATTACTCCGTTCAGACGTCAGCTGGGCTGGCTATCAGTTGAGAATAGACGGCTATACTTTCTTGGCTGCCAAACGTTTCGTATGCTTCACATGCGCTCTCCTTCTTATCTGCGTGAGAATTTCACATTGCTTGATCCGTTATTGAGGAGATCTGACCGCCATCCCGTTGAATCACGAACCTTCCACATTCCTTCTCATAGAACAACCACTTACAGGAACTCCTTTCATCTTTCGTCTATCTATTTTTGGCACTCTCTTCCTGGTAGTATTACTTCTGCTTCCACACTCATTTCCTTCAAGAATCTTCTCAAAGCGTTTTTACTTGCACGTGAAGCAGGATCGCATGATGATTAGGTTTTGGTATCGGGTTTTTGGTGCATTATTAGTTTGTAAGTTGCGCTGCGTCTTAGTTCTTAGCCTTTTATTATTATTATTAGTTATGTTGCGTTAGTTTTTAGTTTTAGTTTCACGGTGTTAATATTGCATAGCGTCATGCTCTATACTGTGCGTGAGAGAGCATACATATATTGATCAATCACTTATTGTATTTTTATCTTTGCCCTTTAGTCTTACTTGGGCATAATAAACCATATATATATATATCTCTCTCTCTCTCTCTCTCTCTCTCTCTCTCTCTCTCTGTGAGTATCATTGTGTGTTTATTCTATTGCTCCTGCTTCAAGTGAATCTATTTTCTGCCGTAAGCTGCCTTCGGGCCATTTTGTTGCAGGTATTAGTGTGTTTTTTGCTGCTTGTCATGCACAATTATTATCTTTTTTGTGCTTGCTGCTGAATTGAGAGGATTTCTGTGCATGTATCATCGTTTTGGTCTAACCTAATTCTTGATATTCCTGTGGAAGACGTTGATCTTAGCTGCGCATGCGCCTGTCGTTATTGATCTGCTTTATCTTCACACTATTTTTTGAGCACGTGCTATCGTGATCTCTGATTGGCTGCTGCGTGGCGTGCTGCCTTGTGACTGCCGATTGGCTGCTGTGCGGGACACCATACTTGTGATCGATGTGATTGGCTGCTATGCGTTGCACTGTGCATGTGGATCTATTGCGCCTGCTATCTGAGTGACAGCTGATTGGCAACCATACGTGACGTCGTTCTCTGGTGCGTGTGTACGTGTGTTTACTTTTACTGGGAACACGTTTTGCTGGACTGTCCGCTCGTGTGTACGTGTACTATTTGACTGACATTACAATTGATTTTTATCGCGATATTTACGGTGACCTCGTACTACTACTTATTTGTTGGTTACATTTCATTTCTTTATTGAGCGAGGAGTGGCTAATACCGGTAATACATGGAGTCGCGTGCGTGCACTAGGTGCAAGAAGCCAATTGCGAATCAGTCGCTCGAGTGCGACGGGTGTAAGAGAGTGTTCCACCCTGGTTGTGTCAAACCTTATGCTGCAACCAAATATGCAGACACTTGCTGCAAATCTCTGGCAGCTTCATTGGATACACCTCTTACACCGCTAATTGAGGCGAGCGCGCGTTCTTTCGATTTTCCGGGTGTGTTATCGGGCACTCAGGTGCAGACGCAGTCACAGGAGCATGCCACAACCAATGTGCTGTTGCAAAAGCTATGTGACAAGTTGAATGATTCGGATGCGAGACTCTCCGCTTTTGTTGATGAGCAGTGGCGTGCGATTAGTGAGATTAACGTCAAGCTTAGTCTCATCGCGGATACTGTACGCATTGACAAGCTTGAGCAGGGGAATTCTGCTCTGGCACGTGATGTCCAGGCTTTAAAGACTGCTCAGTTGGTCCCGCATGTCTGCGATGAGAGTAAAAATATGTTGTCAGCTGCGTCGCGTGTCCCTCGAACGTCGGATATTATAATTTCTGGTATCCCATCTTCTATTACTCATACATCCGATGAGCTAGTCGCGAGTGTTTTTCATGCGCTCGAAATTCCTCAGCTGACTTCCGACGTTCTTGTGACCCGTGACGTTGCAGCGCGCGATGCGCCAGTGGCGCGTGATGCTGCGCCGGGGTCCATCTCAGCCATCGATCGGGCTGACGCTGCGGGTCGTAGAAGATCGGTGATAGTTGCGCTCAAGTCACATGAGATTCGCGACCACATTATCAAGGTAACGCGCGGCAGGCGCCGTCTGACGGTTGGTGACGTTTTCTCGACGAGTGTTCCCGGCAATATTTACGTCAATGAATTGCTTCCCAAATGTACTTACGATTTGCTGCAGCGGGTCAGGCGTGTTGCTAAAGAGAGAGCGTATAAGTTTGTCTGGGTGAGAGATGGCCAGATATGCGCTAGGCGTTCTGATGGGAAGCCTATTATTTTCGTTAATTCTGAGATGGATCTCGCCAAGCTCGTCTGACGGGTCCGACCTGCTCGTTCCTTGTCATCGATCGTTCGGCATAACCCAACACGTAATTCTTTATTGCTCCGCGTTGCTCAATTCAATGCTAATTCCTTACGAGGTCATATTGATTTCATTCGTTTATACTTTAGTACTAACTTTCATCATATTATCTCAGTATCTGAAACGTGGCTTCATGAGGAGGTGTCGGACGATCTTGTGGCTCTGGACGGCTATTTTCTTGTTCGACATGATCGGGTGGGACGCGCAGGAGGGGGTGTTGCTTGCTTTGTGCATAAGTCATTAAAAGTCAAATTAATTGCAATCTCCTCTGGGGTCGATGTCAATGCTCCTGAATATCTAATAATGGAGATTCGTTTGCCGAGTGATGAAGTGATATTGTTTGCATCGGTATATAGGAGACCTAAGGGCCTTCTTTTTAATGACTTCGTTGAATCACTGACTGGCGTCTCTCATCTTTACAAACACATTATTATTGGCGGTGATTTAAACTGTAATCTCTTGGCGAACAGTTTTGAAGCTAATTACTTGCGTGAATTATTGTTAAGCTTATGTTTATATGTTGTCAGCTCGGATGCTACGTATCACACTGCTACTTCTGACTCGTGGCTTGATGTTTTTATTGTGGATGACTGTGACAAGGTTCAAGAGTTTTCCAAATCCCTGAGTCCATTCATTGCTGGACATGATCTCTTGGAACTTTCATTTTCACTTAATTGTAAGCTCGATATTAAGCGGTCCATGTTGCGACGTAGTTTTAAGAGTATGAACACTTCTGAGTTCCTTGAACATCTTCAATCTGTTGCTGCTGTGGTTCAGACGGAGATCGATGTTCTCTTGGATGAGTTTAATGTTGACGAGTCTTGTACCTTACTGTCACGTACTTTACTTGGGGCACTTGATGTTTTTGCTCCTGCTAGCATGTCTGTGTTCAGGAAGCCTCCTGTGCAATGGCTTTCTGATGAACTCAAGTCCAGACTCCGTATTCGTAACCAAATGTATAAACAAGCAAAGCGTTCACGAAGTCTATTGGGCTATGCTAGATACAGACTTTTTCGCAATCAGCTTAACAACGACATTAAACGTGCCAAAGGAGAGTTTCAATATGCGTCACTTAGTAATATCACTGACCCTGCTAAAATGTGGAGGGAGTTGGCTCGTCTTGGACTAGTCAAGTCGAGTTTAGTCTCTCCTCTCCGCTTTTTTACACCAAATCAGCTTAACTCATATTATGCCTCAGTCTCTAATTCTCTACCTCCCTGCTTGTATGCAGATTTCACTTCTGCCATGTCTTCTGTTTCTCGACCTTCTCATCGCCCTGAATTTGTCTTTTCTGCTATTTCGTCTGACTTGGTGTACAAGATCATAACCAGTGGACCGCTTCACTCTTGTGCGTCGGGCTTTGATGGCATTCCGCTTCATATTCTTCGTATTGCCTGGCCGGTTGTTTCTCTATGGCTCTTACCGCTGCTTAATCGCTCACTTGAGTCTTCCTTTTTTCCTTCAATGTGGAAACGCGCGCTGATTCGTCCTCTCTCGAAAATTCGTACTCCGCTGTCTCCGTCCGATACGAGACCCATCGCTAATTTGTCGAAAATGTCTAAAATCCTTGAAAGAATTGTAGCCTCACAAATCACAGATTACCTAAATAAATATAACCTCTTGAATCCTAGACAATCTGCGTATCGGATGGGTCACAACACTCAATCTGCACTTCTACGTGTCTGTGATGATATTAAGAGCGGAATTGACAATAGACTAATTACATTAATGATTCTATTTGATTTTAGTAAGGCATTCGATACTGTCCCACATCTAAGACTGCTCATCAAGTTGAAAGAAATCGGTTTTTCTGATGCGGTTCTCGCGTGGATTTTCTCTTATCTTACTGGCCGATATCAAGCTGTAGTGGATGATGAGGGTAATTTTTCTGAATGGTTATACACGTCTTCGGGCGTTCCTCAGGGCTCTGTACTTGGCCCACTTTTATTCGCTCTTTACATTAATGACATTGGTGGAATCCTGTCTTTTGTTTATCATATGCTATTTGCTGATGATATACAAATATATCTGCAATGTTCTTTGGCTAATATTCGTCATGCTCTGGAGCTTATTTCAAGAGATGCAAATGCGTTGTTCAACTATGCCAACTTGAATGGTCTTAAATTTAATCCGGCTAAATCAAAGGTAATCATATTCGCTAGTAGGTCTTATACTAATGATATTGACCTCGACTGCTTGCCACCTATTATTGTAAACCAGACGCCTTTGCTCTTTGTAAGTGAAGTGAGGAATCTGGGCGTGACATTCATGTCTAATTTATCATGGAAAAAACATATCTTACATGTCTCTCAGAAGGTTCATCATGCTTTGTACAAGCTTAAGTTTAATAAAAATTCTCTTTTTATCGGGTTAAGGATAAAGCTAGTATTGTCTCTAATTATGCCTCATATCGACTACTGCTGTTTGGTTTATCATGGCTTGAGTGGAGAGTTGAACAATGCATTACAGAGACTTGTCAACTGTTGTATTCGTTTCATTTTTTATCTTAAGCGTGATGAACATATCACTCCGTTTAGACGCCAACTGAAGTGGCTTTCAGTTGAGAATAGGAGATTGTATTTTCTTGGCTGCCAAACGTTTCGTATACTTTATATGTCTTCTCCTTCTTATCTGAGGGAGCATTTCACTTTACTTGATCCATCGTTGAGGAGATCCGACCGCCATGCATCACAAACTTTTCATGTTCCTTCCCATAGAACAACCACATACAGAAACTCTTTTCATCTTTCCTCGATCTATTTCTGGCATTCTCTTCCTTGTAATATCACTTCGGCTTCTTCATTCCCTTCTTTTAAGAATCTTCTTAAGAAGTTTCTGCTTGCTAGTGAACTGTGATGCATTGGTCTGTCTCTCCTCAATTTCTTTTTTATGATTAGTCTTAAGTGCGTTAGTTCTTAGTTTTATCTCTTACTTGTTGTATTAGTTTAAGTACGTTATTTTATACCGTAGTTATTCTATTTGTATTTATTGCATTTCTAGTCTGCTAGTGCAATACACTGTGTAATTATGTATATTTGCCCTTTAGTCATGCTTGGGCATAATAAATCATATCATATCATATCATATCTCTCTCTCTCTCTCTCTCTCCCCCTCTCTCTCTCTCTCTCCCCCTCTCTCACTCTCCTCTTTCTCTCCCTCTCTTCCTCTCTTTCTCTCTCCCTCTCTCCTTTTCTCCTTCTCTCCCTCTCTTCCTCTCTCCCTCTCTCCCTCTCTCTCCCTCTCTGTCCCTCTCTTTCCTTCTCTCAGATCGATAACGAAAAACTATACAGTTTATAGCACTCCCCGAGAAATTCTACCCGTTTTATATACAATTCTTTAAAATTCGATCAATTATTTCCCGAAAAATTCGTCAAACTTCTGATACCTGCTTCCAAAAAGATCGGTAATGAAAAATTATATACTTTATAGCACTCCCCGGAAAATTTAACCCCTACTTTATGTACAATTCTTTGAGATTCGGTCATTCCGAAATCGGTTTCCAAAAAGATCGGTAACAAAAAATAATACATTTTATAGCATTCCCCGAGAAATTCTACTCCTTCATGTATAATTTTTTGAGAATCAATCAATTTCCCGAAAAATTTAAAAAATTAAAAAAACCGGTTTCCAAAGAGATTGGTAACGAAAAATTATACACTTTATAGCACTCCCCGGAAAATTCTACCCCTGTTTGATCTATAATTCTTTGAAATTCGGTGAATTATTTCCCAAAAAATTAAAAAAATTAAAAAACGGTTTCCAAAAAATCGGTAACAAAAAATTATACACATAGTGGCACTCCCCGGAAAATTCTACCTCTATTTTATATATTTCAATCAATTATTTCCCGAAAAATTTAAAAAATTAAAAAAACCGGTTTTCAAAAAGATCGGCTATACAAATTATACAGTTTGTAACATTCCCCGGGAAATTCTACCCCTGTTTTATATACAATTCTTAAAATTCGGTCAATAAATTCCCGAAAAATTGAAAAAATTTAGGAACCGTCTTCCAAAAAGATCGGTAACAAAAAATTATACATTTTATAGCACTCCCCAGGTAATTTTACCCCTATTTTATATACAATTCTTTAAAATTCGGTCAATTATTTCTCGAAAAATTAAAGAAATTAAAAAAACCGGTTTCCAGAAAATCGGTAACGAAAAACTATACACCCTATAATAACACTCCCCGGAAAATTCTACCCCTATTTCATATACTTTTGGTTAAAAATCGGTCGAATAGTTTAAGAGTGTATAAAAGACATACATACATACATACATACATACATTCTTTTTTATATATGTCGTAGTCTTTTCGTCATATTCGTCATTTCATGAAATACCTAGGCACTTCCAGAAACGTCGACGTTTGGTGAAACTTATTCAAATTACTTAATGTGCCTAGGTAGTTCATGAAATGACCACTCGGCGCCGGCGCTTCGTGATAAATACTCAAGTACGTCATCTGACTAATTTCACACTTCGACGTTTCATGTAATGCTTGGACTTAAAGCACAAACACAAGCTTGGACTTAAAGCACAAACACAAGCTTCAATGCAACTCACGGTGCCATAAAAGTGGACCATGTGCTAATAAATAATTTTCAAATCTATTAAAAAATTGACGAAATAATATGATTATTTATACTTTATTATTATGAATGTAATTTAATATTATTTAAAAAATTCTTATAAAATTTGTTAATGGTAAGAAATTCTATTAAATACTATCCACGTTAAAGTGTATCAAGTCTGTTCATTAATAACCTGTTTTTGTAGAATAAGTAATGACTCTAGGACGTGTTACGATATGCCAGGCATTACATGAAACGTCGAAGTGTGAAATTAGTCAGATGACGTACTTGAGTATTTATCACGAAGCGCCGGCGCCGAGTGGTCATTTCATGAACTACCTAGGCACATTAAGTAATTTGAATAAGTTTCACCAAACGTCGACGTTTCTGGAAGTGCCTAGGTATTTCATGAAATGACGAATATGACGAAAAGACTACGACATATATATAGATGACATTATTTAGAAGTAAGAAAATACATATGCAAGAAAATCTTACAATATACGTTGCAATGTAAATATACATCCATAAAATTACATTAGCAATCTATTAAATTTCTTTTTTCTCCAACAATCAATAAATAGCTACAAACTTAACATGACAGCTATAAATTTAAATTATTATATTACACGTTAACTATGTTTTAAGAAATATATATATGATTTTAATACATTAATTTTAAGACTACTTATTGATCATTAAAGTAAAGAAAAAGTTTTCTGAGTATTTTACAAGTTTGATTGATTAATCGCGTGTATCATTTTATGGGTATATTAATTGTTTTAAAGTTATATCTATTAAGAAGGATCAAAACTTATGGTCAAAGTATCATAACAGTTCTAATTGACCAAATCCAATGGTTGAATATTTTGCAAATTTTAAGCATATATTTTTCATGTATGCAGGGTGTTACCTGATTCGTGCCTCTACTATTTACATAGTAATATTTTTTTTATCAAAAATTGAGTCAAAAAGTCCTGAACCATTTTTTTCTATAATGCTTAGTAAAATAGTAATAACTATTGAGAGTTAATTTACTCAGTGCTGTTCTTTATAGGCAGCCGTACATTAGTGAGCTGCGCGCCTGGTAGTATGAATCAGTGCACGCTATTTTACTAAACTATGGAAAAAAATGGCTCAGGACTTTTTAACTCAATTTTTGGATAAGGTATATCGCTGTGTAAATAGTAAAGAGAACAAATTAGGTGACACCCTGTATATTAAAGTATCAAGAACATAAAAAATACCTGTTATTATCGTTATAAATCCTGTATCTTTTACTGGGATTGATCCTTTCTGACCAGTCCATGATAATTTTTTACAAATTTCATCGCTAAGGACATATTTCACAATATTCCGTGTTTGTTTGGCAAAAGTAACTCCTCCAATTTTTAATATTTTTGTTTTCTGCAACAGAATGTATATTATATTAGAGTATTTCCTATTTTCTTTATTTACATACAATATGTATAATCTTTTTATTTCGGATAAATAAATACAGATAAATAGATGTAATAATTTAAAAAAGAAAGCTTACAAATTGTTTCCTGATGACTCTATCTTTTTGTAATTCGTCTTCAAATTTCTTAAAATCGTCTACTGTTGCAAGCGGAAAGTTGGGTAATAGTGAAGTTGTATCCTGTACCTGTTCTTCATCATTCATATATATTTCTTTATTACAAATAAAATTTGTAATCTCGTTTACTTTTTTAATCAATTTATCCACATTTTGATACAATGAACATTGTATCTTACAGCATGTATCTATATTGAACAGAAAATGTAATTGATTTTTTTCAGAAAAGATAAAAAAATATCTTTATTTCGATCATATTGTTTGAAACAAATTTTTTTAATTTGAATAAAATGACAAATACAATTTTGTATACATACTACAGCATGTAGGCATGTGGCATTTATTGACATTGTTTGTATCTAATATATTATTTTTGTCAACCAAATCACCTATATTTTTTTGTCTTTCATTAAACGTCTGTTCGTTTACTATCGACTGTTCATCGTGAGACATTTCATTCTTTTTGTCGCAAAAATATGATGTATCATGCATATCTGGTGCAGCATTCTCATCTGTTTTTAAACAAAATATCCACTTTCTAATTTTTATCATTCTTTTAAATACTTTTTTATTACAGATAATTTAATTATTTAATTGAAAAATAACTGAAATTGTATACATACCATCTAGGTCATCATCATAACTATTGCTTGCACAACTAGATAAACTACCTTTTTTAAAAAAAAGGTAAAAAAGACGCCAAGTACACGCATAGTAGTGTATATGTTGTTACCTCGAAAAAAGAGAAAGTGGTAGTATTATACCTCGAAAAAATATAAGTAACAAGTGGTAGACATAATCTTTATATCTCGAAAAATCTCGAAAAAATCTAAGCAGTAGTATCTTTATTTCCGAAAAATTATAACCCAAGTGATACACATCACAAAATTATGTTACCTTATCAAAAAGAAGAGTCGCGCTTCAAGTGATCTATTACAATTACAAAAAAGAAATAATATCTCTTTAAATTACAGCGCCAATTACAGAGAGAACGTATATATTGCTTCAAAAAATAATTGTTGCACTACTTTGGAAAATCTTTACATTGTGTCAATTAAAAAAGAATGTATGATAACAATTTTATAAAATTAAAAAATTTTATTTAAATTTTACAAGGGAATACAAGATATTTAAATACAAAGTTTACATGTGTATTATTTAGTGGTCACAAAGAATTACAGAGGTAACAGTACAAAATAAAAATATTTTATTAAAATATCCAACGAGGGAATACAATTTGTATTTTAAATACAAAGTTTATATATGTATTTTTCAATAGAATCAAAGATTTAATCACAAAGAATTATAAAGGTAACAGTACAAAATAAAAATATTTTATTAAAATACATAAATTTTTCTTGTAAAAATACTTGGCGCTGCTAGACCTAAAAATTTTAAATAAATAAGGACAACAATAAATAAAAATAATTCAAAGAAGAATGTAACGAGAGTAACAAAATGATTATCAGCGTGGTGTGTATGTGCGAGCGAGTGATATGGGTGTGACAACGGCGAATAATGCGGCTTATAATTAAGTATAGAATAAGTTTATTTATTTATTTAAAATTTCGAGGTCTAGCAGCGCCAAGTATTTTTACAAGAAAAATTTATGTATTTTAATAAAATATTTTTATTTTGTACTGTTACCTCTGTAATTCTTTGTGATTAAATCTTTTATTCTATTGAAAAATACATATATAAACTTTGTATTAAAAATACAAATTGTATTCCCTCGTTGGATATTTTAATAAAATATTTTTATTTTGTACTGTTACCTCTGTAATTCTTTGTGACCACTAAATAATACACATGTAAACTTTGTATTTAAATATCTTGTATTCCCTTGTAAAATTTAAATAAAATTTTTTAATCTTATATTATACGTTACGAAAGAATTTGTCAATTCTACATTTGTCAATTCTACATTTGTCAATTCTATATTATCGTCGAATCGCAATATCTCGGTGTGTAGAATCTCAGGAGAAATTTCTATTGTACTATAATTTTCTTCACAAACGTCTTTCGTGATAATTGTATGTTGATTATTATTAGCAACAAGGATTTCAAGGTCTTTAGAGTTTTCTGCCATTCTTTGTTTTAATAAACGACGGTTTTGTTGTCTCCGACATAAATCTCGAAATTTCTTAAATTTTGGCATTTGTGTATTGCGTTTTTCCCTATCCACCCTATTAAAACCCTATTAAAAAGTACATGACACATTACGTACGGTATATTATTACTATTGTTATTGTAGTTGTTTGTGTTTTAAAATTTTGATTAAAAATTTTTTATTAAAAAGTATATTTTGGGGTAAAAAATAGTAAATATTTTTTTTTAATTTCCGTACGTTCAACTAAAACTGCATTAATATAAATATAAAAAATATTTAAATTTATTTTTACAAATGAGTTAAACATGAACAAAGGAAGAAACTATAAAATCGCAAAACATTTTACAGCAACCTTTATAATGTGATTAAATATACATATTTAATGAAGAAGGGGATTACAAAAGAAAACAAATTTAAAAGCAGAGATAGAGAAGAGTACAGAAGTAGAAGAAATGATACGGAAGACAGTAGCGAAAATATGCAAAAAAATATTGAATATGGAAGTTACTGGTCTGATAACGTCCTTGCATTACAAAGGGGGGAACTACCTTGAAAAACGAGATAACTGAAGCCTGTTATTTATATGGTTGCTTCGTAATAATCAAATTATCATCTATACTTGAAGGATCTTCGTATATTAAAGTACAACAATTGTAAATACAAGATTATCATGTTTTAGTGTATCTACAATTCTTAAACTGGTGTAGGTAATTCAGCAATAGAAAATCCGTATATTTTTAAACATATATCTATTACAAACCGTATGAAGAATATATTTTATCTTTCTTATGTATCAGTTAAGTTGAGTTTCCACTGAGCGCGTCACGCGTCATTCGTCACAACCAATCAAAAAAACTTGCACATTGCTTCCTCATCATTACAGATCGCTACCTCCTATCTTATTTCGTTCATAAAGCTCCTCTTATAAGGAAGCTTGTATTTTATTTGTTGCATAATTATTAGTATTAACTTTATGAGCGAAATACAATAAGAAGTAGCGATCTGTAATGATGAGGAAGCAATGTGCAAATTTCTAATTTACACACTTTTTTGCTTCTTTATAAAGAAAGCTTTGTTTTCGTAAAAAAATTTTTTTTGCATATTTTTGACAAAGTTTAGAATGTTCTGCTTTACCAATTATTGCCAAATTTAATCCCAACCTTTCTTATATAATACTTTATCGATAAAAAAGTGCATTCCGACATTACGGCATTTCAAAAATTACGGAAGTTAGAGCATAAACAAACAATATAAGCATTACACACACACACACACACACACACACACACACACACACACACACACACACACACACACACATACACACGAACATTTTGTACAAAAGTGATTTTTCGACGTTTTAGAACATTCTAAACACTTTGTCAAAGATAACCAAGAAAATTTTTTTTCATGAAAACAAAGCTTCCTCTATGAGAAAGCAACATCGTATTTTATTACATTATTTGTGACGGGATGTTTAGATTGGTTAACGACACATGACGCGACGCGTGAAGCGCTAAGTGGAAACTCAGCCTTACACTGTGTAAAAATAAAAGGTTTATATACTTTACCTTGTCAGAATCAGTGATATTACAAAAAAAAGACACTCAATTCTCCAATTCTCTGTTGTAGAGTTGATTAACTTTCTTTTTTACGGAAGAACTGTTCTTGAAGCGATCAACAGACCTATGCAAAAGGCAAACGCACTAAAATAAAAGTAAAACATTAGACATCCAAGAATTTGTTACAGGAGTAAGCAATACATTCCACTGTGTCGTTGACTTTCAAAAGTAAGCAAAAGTTTATATGTTACCTGGTTAGAATCAGAGAGGACAATGAATTCTTATCGAGATTTTATACACCGTTGTCGAAAGACACTCAATTCTCATAATCTCTGCTCGAGAGTTTACTAATAAAATTCTTTTTACGAAAAAAACTGTTTTTGAAGTCGTATTAACCTTCAGCGGCAGCATAAACCTTCGCAAGAAGCAAATGCACTAGGATAAAACGTTAGACTTCCGAGGTTTTATTAGAGGAGTAATCATAGCAACACCCTGGCGAAAATAGGAAGTTCATAAGCGTTTGAAAAGCAGAAATTGCAACGTTTGAGCGTTTGAAAGACGTTTTCAAACGCTCAAGCGTTGCAATTTCTGCTTTTCAAACGCTTTATTTTCGCCAGGGCATGTTTAACAAATGTTTCGTTGACTATTCAATTGTTTAATTGACGGTAGCTATACGTAAAGTTATATATATAGGGTGTTCGAAATAAAAGTATCCAGCCGAAAGGATGGAGTAGATTGGGTCAAACTGAAGAGAAAAGTCATGTACCATTTTGCAAAATTCGCAAATATTGGGGAATGGGACGTTTCTTCTCGCGCTTCTACTACAGTAGATTGGCCGATCTTTTTCTCTCAATTAATTACTCAGTAAGTATTGCGAATTTTTCAAAATGATGTACATGACTTTTCTCTTCAGTTTGACCCAATCTACTCCATCCTTTCGGGTAAATACTTTTATTTCAAACACCCTGTGTAGCGAATTCGGTTAAACGCACTGGTGAACATTAAAGCCGTACATAAATCAATATAAAGTATGTTTTTAATATAAACAGGTTAAATTTGAGATTGGGAATTTTATCAGTCAAAATATTTGCATTTTACTTTAAAGATTAGAGATTAAAACAATATACAACGGTTTTTACGCATGCTTACAGTTAAGCATTCTAAAAAAAAATTTTAAAGGTATAAAAGACTCTAGATAGTTTAATTACACTTTTGTATATCAATCTGCAATAATATATACGAGGAAAGAGATATACCTTAGAAAACATTTTCATAAGTTCCTCGTACAAGTTTGTAGAGTAAAGTCCGCAATCGTAATTTAAATATAACTCAACAGGCAAACCGGTATTCTCCATAATCTTACTATGGCCTCTGCAAATTATGGAAATAAAATTTAAATTATGAATATATATTGCACAATCGTTTATTACTACGAAATTAAAACGTACCAAGCTCTAATTCGCGTTGCTCGTACAATATTCTATTAGATTCAGAGATAACTATATCCATTAATTTAATTAAATAACGTTCCAGTTGAAACTTTAAGTGTTCTCTTTGCGACTCAAACAGCAAGTACGATACTTGAAGATTTATTACAGCGAAGATCGACAATCTGTCTGTTCCAAGTAGCTGATACAGAAATACAATACATAATGCATTTCTTTATTAATGAACGACGTTATACATATTTATAATAGTTAATTAGTTTCTCTTACCAAGATTAGATTCCTACACAAGTCGTCCTTAGCGAGCGCAAGTAGAGACAAGAAATTAGAAAGAGCGTCGGCTGCGATCTCCAATACTTGCAATAAGCTGAGACCCAAGTGGGTCATAATTTCATTGTTCTGCTTGTCAAAAGGACTACACAGAGAAATGAGAAATCTGAACAGTTCGCAAACGCACAACGCGCCGTACGGCGCTCGCTGTTGCAACAAAATAAATTGGACACCCTGATTGTTCACATACTCCTTGATTTGTTCAGACTCTGTCACTTTAGTCGCCCTAGGCACATTTTCATCTATTGACAAGTCTTCCACGCTACCAGTCGGAGATTGCGCTAAATCGATGCTTTTCTCTTCGTCACCTGCAAGATTATTCGAAAAATAAGGCTTGGAAATTAAAATGTATTTTAAAATAGCAAAAAAAACAAGTACCTTGATTTTCTGAGATAGACAGCTTGCTTAATAAAAAGGAGATAGATTGCTTAATGGAAGATTCAGATTCATCCGCGATTTTCTGATCAGCCGTATCTTCCTTCTCCACACTTTTACTTTCCGCTGAAGCTGCAACTTTATTCTCCACATCGATATTTTCTGGCGTGCTATTCGCCTCGATCGTTTTTATCTCGCTCTTAATGTCTCCATTGCTTCTATTTTTATCAATCTCCTGTTTCTTATCAGCCTCCTGATTATCTGTCGATTATCTGTCTTTGCAAATTGTCTCTGCTTCATTGTTATAGAGCGCCTACCAAACAATTTCTACAACCTGTTTGATTAGGAACAATTAACGACAGATGCCCAAAACACTGACAATAATCGTCTTATTCGCGAGAACAGTTCGTACAGGTTATGAAAAAAGATTCACTAACCTGGTGAAAGTGTGACGACCATCGGGCACCTCGCCGCATTGCCGTCACCAGGAGGCACACCTCGCCCTCGACGACGTACAGGCCACCCCTACAGTGGCCCGCGGGCCTCACGATTCTGCTCATTCTCGCGCGTTTTCACCGTTACGCCATAGCAGAATTCCGAAAGATCGTACAGCACATATCATTCTGTTATTGCAGTGTTATTCCACTATTAAACTCGGGTCCGTGGGTTCGTTAAGCCCAAAGGATTGCGCGGCGAATCAAATCCTCCCTGTGGGTCGAAATAAATATCGTATTGTGAGACCATCGTCTCCACGACCTCTACGTACGTTGCGATACGTTTGCAAAAGGCGCAAAAGCCCAGCGCATGCCGGCGCATGCAGGCGCTACTCACGTAACCTCATTTTAAGCCAATCAAATAGCACGCCTTATGCGTCATCCAATCGTGGCCAAAGTAACCTGAAGTAGCCGCTGCGCGCGCAACTATCGAGATGCGGACAGAGCGCAAGTTCCTAATAAAAAATATGAACTAATCTTACAAAATATCTTACAATTATTTGAAAACTTTAAAGATTATGGACATTGTTTATTTAACATTTAACATTTTGTTAAACTCTCAAACACGTCTTTCTAAGACGTCATACAGACGTATTTCTAACAAAGCCTGAAAAACGTTTTTTCTAAGACGTCGTACAGACGTATTTCTAACAAAGTCTGAAAGACGATTTTTTATGACGTCATACAGACGTATTTTTAACAAAGTCTAAAAGACGTTTTTCTTATGACGTCATACAGACGTATTTCTAACAAGTCATAGAGACGTCTCTTTTAAGACGTCTCTTACAACGTCATTATGACATGCGTGTTGTGTGGGTTATAAGGCTATGGAGTCTTGCATTTTAAAAATTGATATTTTAATTTTTTTTCCGAAACGGAAAGGAATACAATTATAATTTTTGCGGCACAACGTACAGTAGCTAATGCTGTATTCAGCACAATCTTTATTTTATTTATAAAACAAAATGGCGGTGCTGGCATAAAAAATGATTTTTGTGATCTAACGCTTTGTTGTTTGAGATATGTAATTAATTTTTGCGGCACAATGTAGCACAAACCTAGCACAATACAGCACAATTTTTATTTTTATTTTTTTACAAAATGGCGGTGCTAACTTCACACACATGATTTTTCGGTCACGTTCCGTGTTCAGTCAGTCGTTCAGTGGCATCGCGGCACGAGGTACGAGGCACGTGGCAGAGTAGCGAGAAATAGTAAGTACAGATATATGTAGCTTATTTGCAAATTATGTATTCTTTTATTTATTATTTATACATAATATGCATAAAATTATATTATTACTTATTAATTATATATTTTATATATTCAGACAATATCAAAAAGATAGCGGCGCCGATAGCAGTGCCGATGACGACGACGACGACGACGACGGCGGTCACGATGCCGATAACGGTGTCGAGGATGATGACGACGGCGCCGGCGCCGACGGCGGTGTCAACGATGACAACGACGGCGGTCACGATGCCGAGAACGGTGTTGACGACGACGGCGGTCGCGGTGCCGATAACGGTGTCGACGACGATGACGACGGCGCCGACGGCGGTCACGGCGCCAACGGCGGCGATCATGGTGCTGACGGCGGGGTCGACGACGGAAGGAAATATTATAACAATAAATGTAAGTGTCCTTTATTTATACGTTTCAATATATAATAGTGTTGTATATCCTGCAAATACTAGAATGTTTAATGTACTCTCGTCTCTGCTCTCGTATATTAAAATCCGAGTGTGTTCAAAATCAGAATTTTCTCAGAATTTTGGGAAATACCCAGGTAATTCGCGAATATCTGATTATCCGGATAACCGATTTTTTTATAATACTAATGAAGTTAGATATCCGAGTATCGGGAAATAAAAATAACTCGATTTAACAGCATAAATACATAGATTATTATTATAATTATTTTTATAATTAATTAGTTATTATTACTTCTTTATTTTAAAAATGTATTAACATGTTTTTTAAATTTTCTGTTTCAGACACGAGATTTACAAAATATTATATATGCGGCCCTTGCGGCTACACGTGGAAGAGGAAGAGGAAGAGGAAGAGGAACATCCTGGGAAAGAGGAAGAGGAAGAGGAACATCCTGGGGAAGAGGTAGAGGTAGGGGTAGGGGTGGGGGCAGGGGCAGGGGCATTAATGTCAATTTTTATAATAATTAAAAAATAAACAATAATACATGTGTAATATATATGTGAAATATTTTTTACAATTCCTATTCCTATTCCTATTCTTATTCCTAATCGTGTCTATTCGCCTCGCGTCTACCGCCGCGATTGCCGCACGACAGGACCAACAGACAGATTGGCCACTGCTCGATGTTCCGTGTGACAGAAACATTCATGGATGCCGTACGAGCGGCAGCGTACTATCTGCCATGGATATTATTATTTAACACGTCTAATTTTGCACCGTGACCTCGCTCTTTTTTTCTCTCTCTTTCCCCGCTTGCCCTCTCTCTTTCTTGATACTCCGGTTTGTGACACCGACGAGGTCGTCGGGTCATGTTCGATCCGTGCGCGCGCGCGCTATCGGTTTTCAAAGCCGAGAATCATCTTGGCCGGGCATTCGGTCAGCCTCCTAGAATGGATCTCGGCCACTCGGCCGGGTCAGATCTTTTGAACCGGCCTCGTGCCGGCATGACACGGCGCACACACCTGCGGCCCGTGCTCCAAAAAGAAGACAAATTTTTTTTCCACCCAGCTAACCGGCCAGGCAGAGTCAGCGCGCACGCCAGCCAGCCTGTAATCTCCGTCCACGTCCGACTCGATGGGTGTAATTGGATCTTTCGGGTTTGTTCGATCGGCCTCGCGATGGCGGCGAGGGACCGTTAAAGAAATTTCGATCGCCAAATTCTATCCGGCTATCGGAAACAGTTCGTCGGCCGATCACGGTGTTTCGCTTCGGTTGCTCTTTAAATGGAATTTCTTTTTTTCTGTCGCATTAACTGGTCGACATCAAAGCAAATCTAAGCGTGTAAAGACTTGAGAGATGAGGAAAACCGTGGCTTGATGAGTTTGTGAGAGAGAGATGGAGAGTCATATTTTTCACGTCCTTCCGTATACGCGTATTTTTTATCGTACCTCTATGAATTTGATATTGGAGAAAAATGTGATGGGTGAAAACATTTCAATCATCTTTCAAAATAAATATAAATGATAGAGAATTTTAGATGTCAATTTGGAGAGTATTTTTAACACATCATATTTTTAATATAAAAGACGTACATGATTTATGGACGATTTAAAAATACTATTAAGTAAATTACTCAAAAAAATTACAAAAAAAAAATGAGAACGTAATACTAGAAAATTATTGAGCATCAATCTGACATTGCAATTTGGTTTATCATTATATTCTAAATACGTATACAAGACGCGTGCGCAACATTATCCATTAATATTTCGAAGAATATTATTATCGGCTCAATTTCCATGATTCAGCTCGAGTTAACGAATCGTCGAGATCCGCGAACTCTTGGTCGGAGTCTGTCGAGAGTTTCACAGTTTCCTGCTACGTGATGGTGGCGCGGTGGTACAATCCGCACGCGATCGAAGGAAGGATGCCGGGGTGGGTGCCGGCCGGCGTGGCGGGCCGGCAAGCCCCGCAAGCACGTTGGACGTTGTAGAAAGCGCGCAGCGAGCATGCCAGCCAGCCACCAGCCAGCCTGCTTGCCTGCCTGCCTGCCTGCTTGCCTGCCTGCCTGCCTGCCTGCCTGGCCGATCAATATTGCCATGGCTACGACGTGCAACGTGGAGGAGAAAGAAGAGTAGGCGGAGTAGGTGGCGGCTGGCTGGCTGACTGGCTGGCTGGCTGGCTGGCTGGCTGGCTGGATAGACGGCTGGATTGCTGGATGACTGGATGGCTGGCCGGTCGGCTGGGGGACTGATAGGGGGGTAGCTGCTCATATCCCGGTTACACACTGCCGCGAGGGGGTTAAAAGGAATGGGTCCTATTCGTGGGGGGTTGGCTGCGGGGACGGGAGACTACTTGGGCGTACGGAGGTTACAACGTAGTAGAAATACGTACTACTACGTCACGAGACCTACACCTTGCCCCACCGCGTATCAACCAACCAATCAGCCCGCCAGCCAACCAACCAACCAGCCGACCGACCGACCGACCGAGCGACCCCGAGCGTTTCTACTCGCGCGCGCGATTCATGACGAGAGTTACGAACTATTCGTCGTCGTCGTCGTCGTCGACGACGACCGCCCTAGCAATAGAGAGAACAGCGCGTAGAATCGGTGCACCGCGAATTTTTCCGTCGCGAAATTTTGTAACCAGTGGACGTTTATATGCTCGTTCCACTTTGTCAACTTAAACATTCGTCGCCTTGCCTCAGGCTCTAGGGTTGTCTGCATTGTTGAATGCATTTATGAGTTAAGAAGCCGGACCCTCGTTTTGCGACTATATTAACAATTGATACATGCATGTAAAATTTACTATTTTATTATCTAGATGAAGGGAATTTTTAAAATATTTTATTATTTATTTCCTATTATTGTTTCCTACTAATGATAAAAATCTGAAAAAGTTAGTTTTTCGTGTAACGTAGGTAGTTAAATGTTTGAATATGAGTTCCATTATTAAACGTACAATTCTAAGAATGACTTATAACTAGATATGCTATAATAAGTTCCCTTGAAAAACATTTTATCTTCGTGCAGGTCACGCTCGAGTGTTTTTGCGCGCGCAAATTGAAAATCGCGCAACCTGCTCCAGCAAAAACATTTCCAGAACGCACGAAACTTTTCTGATATTTCAATAAATCCTTCTGTGCGTCGCGCGTTTGAGGACGCTAAATCTCGCGTTCTTTTTCTTACCGACGCGTTTTATTCCGCCAGTTTTTCTTACGTCTCGCCGTGCGAGAGACTGCCATGCGCGCGAGGTCTACAACATTGTGATAGAGGCGCGGGCAGCTGCCATCGGCGCGAAATAGAAGAGTAAGCATTATACGCCGGTTGTATCGATTCTCGATATTTCGCTCCGGTCTTGACGTCGGCAGGTAATCGGTAACGCGAATCGTGTCGTCGCCGCCGCACGCGCGCACGTTTCTCACTGTTCGATGTACGGCCGTATTTGCGACCTATTTCGCGAGATCTCGAGTATAAATGAGGACCACCTGTCGTTGACATCTCTGACCAATTAACTACGCAGGAGCGCCGTGCCTGCCTCTGGTCGTCACACTCGATCGTTCGCGATTAATTTCGTGAGGCCTCGGATATAAGCGTCAGTCTCTGCCATTGACATATACTTTGCCCATCTCGGATACGATGGCGGGCGGCCTCGAAATTATGCCGACGTTAATTTAGGAAACTCGATTAAAATCGATATGGAATGAGTCCGTTTATTTCGATATCGCGTGGCTCGATACGCCGGCAACGGAACTGATATGTTAATTTTAATTCATCGAAACCAATTACATTCAATGCCTGTCTCACATTGGCAAGCGATAAACGAAAGATACTTTATACGTGAAATATGTCCGTGAAATATGCGAGAGATTAAAAGAGGCGTGAAGTGAATAGTTTTATTAATGTTGGATAGCTTTATTCTCGTATGGCCTACATCTCGTATCGCCTATCGTGAGATCGTTACGAGTTTAGTTATATAGTTCACATAACAAATATTCTAGTCATTACGTTAGTGAGTTACGAACACTTTTTTCCTCATTTGCTCTATCGTTTTTGCAGTATCGATGAAAGTTGCTCGTTAATTCCCCCGTCCGTCCGTCGCTGCTGGAACTTTCATATTAGCCGCGGTTTATTTTTGGCACGCAGGCCGGAAGAGACCCATCGTTGCAGCCAGCTCGTCTGTATTTTAATAGATGCACGCTTCACTGAGCCGAACCTCTATATCGCGGCGATGTCGACGGATGAACTTTTTGTCCCGCGTTCGTTTGTGCGCGCGCGCGCGCGTCTCTCCGTCCCGCGCGCGCGTTTTACGCAGGGTGCGTCGCGTCGGGGACGCTTGCACGTCGCGTGCATTTTGCACACACAGCGGCTTAATAACAGGCCGAGTTATTCGATTACGTTGTAATCCTTCCGTCGCCAGCGCGTCGTGCTTGCGGAATTAATCTCCTTCCTTCCCCACGTTGCTCGATTTGCGGAAAAAAAAAGCTGAACGCGAGGTATTATAGTCCGTGAAAATCAATAACCTACTTATACGTCGTTTTTCACTGTTTGCTTGGGAAAATACGCATTTTTATCAATTTTATCGGGAAGACGTAGCGTTTTCTTTAATAGTTTTAAGCAAAAATGAACTAATTAGTTTAGAGAGTCATGAAAAGAGATATAAGAAAACAAATTTTCTTCTAGATCAATAATTATATAATTATATAATATGATTATGTACGACGTTCGTGGTACAGTTCAAAGGTTAACATGCAATCTTACAGGCAATATGCATGAATTAAAAATGCTACCCAAGGTACATGAGACTTATTCCGAAGTAATACGTCACGTAATTCTATACCTATGATTACTGCAGTATTTCATAAATGTGCGGTCAATTTTTCACGTAAGCACATTTCAACTATAGCCCTGTTATTTATAAATGCACTATAAATACGCTTCACATTGTCGCGCACGTGTCCAGGCACACATATGAAGCTTAAAAATATTTCATGCAACGGCGAATTGCGCGTCAACCGCATACGTTTCGCGTCGCGGAGAGTTTTCGCCCGGTGAGAGAGACGGGCGATGTGTAGAGGCCTCCTCCACGTTTTCGCTACAATGTCGACGGGAAAAGGGCTTTCGTTCCGCACGCGTTGGCGTGTGTGTGTGCGCGCGAGATCCCTCTTTACTTTCGTGCGCAGGACGCACCGTAAACAGCCGTGTTCCGTGTGTACACCGGTAGGCCTATACTTGTCGCCCTGACTACAAGACTTCGACTTCCTTTGTTTCACGGTTCGCCTGCGAAGGCGGAACGCCGCCACGGCGTGCAACATTGTAAAGCCGCAAGAAAGTACGTGGGACGGCGCAGAGCTGCGGCGGCGGCGGCGGGATCGATCCATCGCGTAGGCACCGAGCGTGGAAACTTGGCGATCGATCGATCCTCGTCGTCGTCCGTCGTCCTCGTCGTCGTAGCTGTCTTGCGACCTACGCGCAAGAGGTATTCACATGCGTTTTCCGTTCGTTCAACGACCCGCTTCCTTCTTGACTCGCGGCGGAAGGATCTGTTTCTGTCCGTCTTGGAGGCGCTCGAAAGAAATCTTCGCGTTCGATAAAACTCGCGACGTCAACGTCGACGTCAACGTGCTGCGTGATCGAACTGGATCGAATTGGATCACGCACGAAAACCACTCCCGTCCGGCAA
>JASTWP010000936.1:0-25000 GCA_030770255.1 Temnothorax ravouxi
AAATTTTGAACAGTTAAGAAGCTATAATGATAATGATATACATATAGAATTATTACATTATCGAGAATAAAATTTAGAATAAAATGGAAATTTAATTTGTTTTACTTGACAGTTATTTTAGTCTAGATAGATAGTTTTATATAGAATTTAATGTCAATAACTTTTTAGGTGTTTCGAAAAAACTTCTTAATTTTATATGATATTTTATTGCAAAATATTGCAAAATATTGCAAAATGATTTCAAAAATATCTTTCTCTATAACAATACAGCTTCTAAAAGACAAGTACATTTATAAAAAAAATTATGTTTTATATTTCTTTCATACGTAGCATTAAAATATACAAGTAATGATATATACATGTTAAATATGTGAGTTATAATTTGTTAATGTTACATATAATTTTATTATTATATGGTTTTACTGTCAATAAAACATATAAATTTAAAAAGCTGTCTTTTAACAAAGTTTCTGTATTGAAAAATACATTTTAAAAAATGTTAATTATTGTGTTACATAGTAGACTACATACCAATATATATATATATCATAGGGTGATTTCATTTTAGGTGCCAATAATCTCCGTCAATTATCTCAGAAAGTATTGGTTTATTGGAAAAATGTTTCAGATAAAAGTTGAAGGGTTTAGAAGGGGCCAATAAACAATCTTATTAGATTTTAGGTCCAGCATCCGTGTTGGGCCCAATCCTTGATTTGCGTGAGTCCTCTTGCCTCTCACAATTCGGGGTGCTTGATTTGCGTTTTAAAACATTGTTCTTAACAACGGTACAAGAATTACACTCATTATAAATGGCATTAAAATTGTTCTTCAGCTTTGTAGATTAGTGCGCTATCTACTGTGTCACATTACGCTCTTACACAACAAGTTTTTCTTTAAGAAAATTTTGTTTTTTTTTACATTAATTGATTCATATTGTTTGCAAAAATAAAAAGTAAGGAATTTGAATTATAAATACTACTTAACAAAATATTATGTCACAATACTGTAACTTTCAAGCCTTATAACGCGAAAAGTACTTAATGAAAAATACTAAATTATAGTGTTTTGGAAAACTATCGACATAAGCTATAAGAATATGCAATAAAAAATAGAGGGTTCCATTTGAGAAACTGAAGGTGTCCTTGACCTGTCCTTAACGATGCAACCCAAGGTTAAATCGATCACACCACCTTATGTTCCTCTCAAAACCATACAATTTTTGTTTGGAACGTTTTTCTCTAAAATGCTCAGTTTTTTGAAAGAAAAGAGGTGGGCGGGTGGTCTCAGACACCCGGTATATGTTCATATACTGTCAAATATAAATATTTTTTCCCGCGATATTTTATATCATTATATCCCAATCTGGTCATATATAGGACAGATCTGATTAGTTTCATATCATTTCGGCCGTAAATAAACATTACCCTGTACATACAGCTTATAAAATGCGTAATACTACAAAAAGGCGTGATATCCGTACAAAATTACCTTTTTAAAAAAAAAGGTAAAAAAAGGCGCCAAGTACACGCATAGTAGTGTATATGTTGTTACTTCGAAAAAAGTGAAAGTGGTAGTATTATACCTCGACAAAATATAAGTAACAAGTGGTAGACATAATCTTTATATCTCGAAAAATCTCGAAAAAATCTAAGCAGTAGTATCTTTATTTCCGAAAAATTATAACCCAAGTGATACACATCACAAAATTATGTTACCTTATCAAAAAGAAGAGTCGCGCTTCAAGTGATCTATTACAATTACAAAAAAGAAATGATATCTCTTTAAATTACAGCGCCAATTACAGAGAGAACATATATATTGCCTCAAAAAATAATTGTTGCACTACTTTGAAAAATCTTTACATTGTGTCAATTAAAAAAGAATGTATGATAACAATTTTATAAGATTAAAAAATTTTATTTAAATTTCACAAGGGAATACAAGATATTTAAATACAAAGTTTACATGTGTATTTTTTAGTGCGGTCACAAAGAATTACAGAGGTAACAGTACAAAATAAAAATATTTTATTAAAATATCCAACGAGGGAATACAATTTGTATTTAAATACAAAGTTTATATATCTTATGATACATTCTTTTTTAATTGACACAATGTAAAGATTTTTCAAAGTAGTGCAACAATTATTTTGTGATGTGTATCACTTGGGTTATAATTTTTCGGAAATAAAGATACTACTGCTTATTCTTTCGAGATTTTTTTAGATATAAAGATTATGTCTACCACTTGTTACTTATATTTTTTCGAGGTATAATACTACCACTTTCACTTTTTTCGAAGTAACAACATATTACTACTATGCGTGTACGTGGCGCCTTTTTTACCTTTTTTTTAAAAAGGTAATTTTGTACGGATATCACGCCTTTTTGTAGTGTGTTACGCATCTTAATCTTATAAACAATATATCTTATAATCTTATAAACAGTATATACAAGGTATGAAGCTGAAAGTGTTACGAACTATTATTTTCTAAAGAAAACAACAATTTAATATTTTGCTTAGTTTTTTAAAAATAATAATCTGTAACCCTTTTAGTTGTACACCTTGTATATATTTTTCAATTTTAACATAAAACATAATCGCAATATAGCATGATTAATGTTAATAAGTCGTTAACTGTAAAATTTTTTATTTATTTTTATTCGCGTGTCTTACTGAATGTTGTTCGCAATTGTATATGTACCGATATCTACAGGTATCGATGTTTTTGATAATTACAGATGGACACCTGTAACACGTACCTGAAACTTACCTGATTTGTTTATTCTTCTATTTCCTTCAACTAATCGCAAATTAATTCTATTTGATAAAAGCAATTCATACATAACGCATCGTTTATAATTTTCTATTAATTATAAATATTAAATAGTACGATATATATATTCGTACTGACATCCTTGAAAATTATTTCGGGAATTCGAGCAAATGTCACAACTTGATAAAATTATCTTTCATATTTTGACAGTTAAGTAGGAACATATTTGAGTTGGCAAAAAATGATTCTCTGAAACCGCACGTGTGTGTAAATAATTCAGTAGAAAATATATAATCTTCATTTCAAAATACATTTGCACACTACGTACCAAAAATATATAATATGACAACGTGGTTTTCGCTATTCAATTGATTGAATTTTAGAAAAGAAAAAGATTTAAAAGTATATAACTATGTCAGTCAATAAAGAGACATAGACTACGTTTACATGGCACTGTTGATCGGGTTTTATAACATCGGTAGTTCTTAGGCCAGTCAATCACAACTATTCCATTCTTCTGAAGAATGATTACGATTGGTCTTCCTGACAACTACCGATGTTATAAAACCCGATTAACGGTGTCATGTAAACGTAGTGCAAATTGAATCATGTATATTTAATTGCCTGCTCATTAAATATAAAGTGCAAACACATAGAAATTGTATATTTTTCTATACTTAAATGCAATAGGAAGAAATAATTAAACAAGTATCCTTGCATAGGAATATTATGCATAATATTTACAAAACATATTTAAGATTCGCGCAATTGAGATATATAATAAAATTAATAACGATTCTATAAATCTTAGGTATATGTTAATAATACGACATGATCTTTTTAATCATGAAACTTACAAATTAACGGAAAAAGATTCGTATCCTAAATGCTAATAATTTTTCTAATATAACAATAATAATACTGAAAATATATGGATAGAAATATATATAATAAATAATAACATAATTAATGATATACAAGAGCTTTTGTCGCGCATATCAATTATCAATAATGGATAGACATTGTAACAAATACGTTTTATGTTCATTCGAAAACAAATTATGTGTACACATAATAAAAATTGTATGAATTAGAATTATGTGTATACACATGATAAAAATGCGGAATTATTTTTATGTCAGACATAATTTTAAAAAATTCATCCAATTTTTATTATGTCTAGACATAATTTTAAAAAATTCATCTAATTTTTATTATGTCTAGACATAATTTTAATTTGTCCAGTTTTTGCTTCCTCATAGAGGAAGCTTTGTTTTCGTAAAAAAAATTTTTTTTGTTTTTCTGAATGTGTTCAGAATGTTCTAAAACGTCGAAAAATCATTTTTAGAAAAAATGTCCGTTTGCATGTATGTATGTGTGTATGTGTGTGCATATGTTGTCCGTATGTGCTCTAACTTCCGCAAATATTGAAATATCGGGCTCTTTTTTTTTTAAATCGATAGAGAATCATTCAACGAAGGTTGGTATTGAATTGGGCGATGATCTGTAAAAGAGTTCTTAAAAAAAATTTTTTTTTAGAAAAGTGTTTTACATTTTTTCAATATTTGAGATAACGATCTATATCCAATTCTATTGTATTTTCCAGTTTTTTCTACCCCTATTTCATATACAACCAATTAAAATTTGGTTAATTAATTCCGGAGTTATAGACGTTTGAAATTTCTGAGAATCTGTACATAAATAGAACCCTGTTAAATTATATAATATTTTTAAATCAATAAAGTAACGTGTTATTATTTAATCCATTATTTAATCAATTTTTTCGTAAGAAAAAAATTTATTGATTATTTATTAAATTTATTGATTATATTATTAAAATATTGACACATACAATACATACAGTAGAAAATGTTTACCATGCATAATTATACATTATTGAAGCACGAAAGCCATTTTTTGCATTTTTCGAATTAATAAAGATCTCAAATAAAGAGCAATATTTTAATTGCAGCACGCGATACTTTTTCGAATTGGATCTCTTATTTTAATTAAAATTATAAAGTCTCTTTTCTGTTCACTTTTGCTTCCTCATAGAGAAAGCTTTGTTTTCGTAAAAAATTTTTTTGTTTTTCTGAATGTGTTCAGAATGTTCTAAAACGTCAAAAAATTGTAATTTTAAAAAATGTCTGTATGTATGTATGTGTGTTGTGTGTATGTGTGTGCCAAATTTACCGAAATTTCTATAACTCCAAAACTAATCAACCAAATCTAAACGAATTATATATAAAATAGGGGTAGAAAAAACTGAAGAATATAATAGAATTAATAAAAATCGCTAATAATCAGAGTTCTTTTTTAATAAAATTTTGAATTTTTGCAGAAATGTTTGTTTATGCATTAACTTCCGCAAATTTGGAGATATCGATCTATTTTTAATTTTATTATATTTTTCAGTCTTTTCTACCCCAATTTTATATATAATTCTTTAATATTTGGTTGATTAGATTCAGCATTATATGCGGTCAAAGAACCATAATTTTGATTGCTTCCTCTATGAGGAAGCCAAAATAAATAAATATAAATAACTATGGCTTAAAATAGAGGAAGCAATGCAGGTTTCTACTTGCTTACTTAAAAAATATGAGGAAGCGCAATGTACAAGTTTCTACTTGCACCCTGTTATTATGTCTAGACATAATTTTAATTCAACGAATTTTTATTATGTCATGACATAATTTTAGTTCTGCCGCTAGGGAATTTTTAAGTCGATTCTTATGAATCAAGCTTGAATTCGATGTCTAGGTATCCCAGGTTGCCGATAACGGGTTACAAATAGTGCGCTTCATAGTTTTCGGTGTCCAGGTGTAATAATACGTAGAATTCGATGTCTAGGTGTCCCACGTTGCCGATGACGAGATCCACATAGTGCGCTCTGTAGTTTTCGGTGTCTACGTGTATTAATATCTCAAATTCGATATCTACGTGTCCTACATTCGGATTTAAAGTTATTAATACACCTAGTCACTAAAAACTACGCAGCGCACTATGTGGACCTCGTCATCGGCAATCTGGAACACGTAGACATCGAATTCGAGGTATTATTACACCTAGACACCAAAAACTACGGAGCGCGCTATCTGTACCTTGTCATCAGCAACCTGAGACACTTAGCATCAACTTCAAGGTATTAATACACGTAGACACCAAAAACTACGGAGCTCACTATTTAGACATCGTCATCGGCAACCTGGGACACCTAGACATCGCATTCAACGTACGATTACACCTGGACACCGAAAACTATTAAGCGCACTATCTGGATCCCGTCATCGGCAACCTGGGACACGTGGACATCGAATTCAAGGTATTAATACACGTAGACACCGAAAACTACGGAGCGCACTATGTGGACCTCGTCATCGGCAACCTGGGACACCTAGACATCGAATTCAACGTACGATTACACCTGGACACCGAAAACTATGAAGCACACTATCTGGATCCCGTCATCGGCAACCTGGGACACGTGGACATCGAATTCAAAGTATTAATACACGTAGACACCGAAAACTACGGAGCGCACTATGTGGACCTCGTCATCGGCAACCTGGAACACGTAGACATCGAATTCAACGTATTATTACACCTGGACACGGAAAACTATGAAGCGCACTATCTGGACCTCGTCATCGGCAACCTGGGATACCTCGAATTCAAGCTTGATTCATAAGAATCGACATAAAATTTCTCTAGCGGCACTTTCTGCCAAGCGTAGAGAACTTTCTTTTCCGGCAGCGATGGTAATACGATGTAAGAATACGAAATATCTCTAGATATACATGAAGCAATTGACTCAATATATATAATACCTAATTTACCTAAATAGAAATCTTCCTCCTGACCGATAAGTCTATCGACCTATAATAATTTTACTAGATCGTTCGAAATACGCGCGCGATATCGAAACTGGCGATACCTGCGCCGCCAGTGTCGAAAAAAGGAAAGTGACGCTCTCTGATATATATATCATATCACACAGATCGGCGTTAGAAAGTATCTTAAAAAAAATTTTTCACATTTTGGACTTTGCGTCGCAATATCTCCGCTCGTAGGGCACGTAGCAGAATATTATAAGAGAAACCCCTCCCTATTTGGACCCCAAGCTATCGATCAAGCCTACTTAGAACTTGATCCGTTCACTCGTTATCGAGATTTCAACATCTCAGGTACTCGCAACCCGTCGCGTCGCGTAAAAGAGACATGATCGGTCTCGCTCCGCGTATACTTGGCGCGAGACACTACCGTGTCTCTTGATCTACAATCATAATATACAGCATCGCATCTTGTCATATATGATCATATACAGTGCCGTATACAGTTACTAGCGTTTCGGCCCGCGCTTGGCGCGGGAATTATCACTTGGCGCGAGACACTACCGTGTCTCTTGATATCATACTATTATATAAAACGCTACTGTTTGTCTGTCTGTTCGTCCGTCCGTCTGTCCGCAAACTACTCATTCGTTAGCGGATCAAATCTTTACCAAAAGTATATGAAGTAGGGGTAGAATTTCCCTGGGAGTGCCATGACGTGTATAGTTTTTTGTTACCGATTTTCTGGAAACCGTTTTTTCTAATTCTTTCAAATTTTCGGGAAATAATTAACCAAATCTCAAAGAATTATAGATCAAATAGGGGTAGAATTTTCCGGGAAGTGCTATAAAGTGTATAATTTTTTGTTACCGATTTTTTTGGAAGCCGATATTAGAAATTTTTCCAATTTTTCGGGAATTAATTGACCAAATCGCAAAAAATTGTATATGAAGTAGGGGTAGAATTTTCCGGGAATTGCCATGATGTGTACGGTTTTTGTTACCGATCTTTTTGGAAACCGATTTTTTTAATTTTTTAAATTTTTCTCACAGAATTATAGATTAAACAGGGGTGGAATTTTCCGGGGAGTGTCATGATGTGTATAGTTTTTCGTTGCCGACTTTCTGGAAACCGGTTTTTTTAATTTTCCGGGAAGTTATTGATCGAATCTCTTCGTTAGTGGACCGAATCTTTACCAAAAGTATATGAAATAGTTGTAGAATTTCCCGGGGAGTGCCATGATGTGTATAGTTTTTCGTTACCGATTTTTTGAAAATCGGTTTTTAAAATTTTTCAAATTTTTTTCACAGAATTATAGATTAAACAGGGGTATAATTTTCCGGGGAGTGTCATGATGTGTATAATTTTTCGTTACCGGTTTCTGGAAACCGGTTTTTTAAATTTTTCAGAGAGAGATAGAGAGAGAAAGAGAGAGAAAGAGAGAGAGAGAGAGTGAAGTGTGAATGAATTGAATGTATTTCTCGTCTGATTTACTTGACATCGTCGAATACTATAGTATATTTCACGTTTATTTAAAGACAACTTTATAAGTTGACAATTTCACATATTTCTCTCTCTCTCTCTCTCTAAAAAATTTAAAAAACCGAGATTCGAAGTAATAGATTCTGAGCCCGCGCGAAGCGCGTGCCAAGCATCTAGTATTAATATAATTCAGGCGTGTGTGTGCGCGTTAGGTGTGTATGTTTTGTGCGTGGATGAGTAGGGAGAAGAGGCGTAAAACAAAAAAAAGTCGCAACATTTTCATTTTCGAAAAATTTGCATTTTGATACCAAATTCGAGAGAATTGGCCCATAAATGTGGAAGTAGTTTGCGATTAATTATTATTTATAAAATTACTTTTACAATTTTAATATTTATAATTTTTTATATAATTTACATAAAAATTTTTAAATATATATTTCATTAACATTTTAATTATTATATTACTCACTTATACAATTTTATAATTCTAAATTTATAAAATTTCTCTGTATATTACATTTTTTGTAAAACATTTTTTACTTCTTTCTATTATTTTTTACTTTCTTGATATGTCGATCATATTTCATAATTAAATATGATGAATATGGTACTACCCATCGATTATCAATCTCTTTGCCTCTGACGATGTAATTTTTCTCAAAATTCCTTCGTTGATACATAGGATATCCATTTACATTAGCATTAGTTTCTTCACGAAACTCTTTTGGAAAACCTTTTAAACATTTTCCATCGTCCCCAGTGTAAAGATATCTCTGGGAGGGATCTCCGTCTTGTTTCCGCTTCTTCTTTTTCTTCTTATCATCCTCCTTATTTTCTTCCTTTTTTCCTCTGTCGGAGGATGTTCCTAATGCTGCCGCATATTAGGAGCCTATCTCATAATACTTTCCTCTACACTTTATAGCAATCCCGGGGAAATTCTACCTTTATTTTATATGTAATTCTTTAAGATTCAATTATTTCCCGAGAAATTGGAAAAATTTCGTAACCGGTTTCCAAAAAGATCGGTAACGAAAAATAATACACTTTATAGCACTCCCTAGAAAATTTTACCTCTACTTCATACACAATTGTTTGAGATTTGGTCAATTAATTTCCGAAAAATTGGAAAAATTTCGTAACCGGTTTCCAAAAAGATCGGCAACGAAGAATAATACACTTTATAGCACTCCCCGGGAAATTCTACCCCTACTTCATATAATTCTTTAAGATTCGGTCAATTAATTTTCGAAAAAGTGGAAAAATTTTGTAACCGGCTTCTAAAAAGATCGGTAACGAAAAATAATACACTTTATAGCACTCCCTAGAAAATCCTACCTCTACTTCATATAATTCTTTAAGATTCGGTCAATTAATTTCCGAAAAATTGGAAAAATTTTGTAACCGTCTTCCAAAAAAATTGGTAACGAAAAATTATACATTTTATAGCACTCCCCGGAAAATTCTACCCCTATTTCATCAAGAGACACGGTAGTTTCTCGCGCCAAGAACACGCGGAGCGAGACCGCACCGTGACTCTTTTACGCGACGCGACGGGTTGCGAGTAACCGAGATGTTGAGATCTCGATAACGAGTGAACGGATCAAGTTCTAAGTAGGCTTGATCGATAGTTGGGGTAAAAATAAGGGGGGTATCTCCCATATAATTTTCTGCTACGTGCCCTACGAGCGGAGATATTGCGACGCAAAGTCCAAATGTGAAAATTTTTTATTAAGATACTACTTCCTAACGCCGATTATAACATATATATATATATATATATATATATATCACGTGATCAGAGAAAATGTCCCTTTCACTTTTTCGACACTGGCGGCGCAGGTATCGACAGTTTCGATATCGCGCGCGTATTTCGAACGATCTAGTAGGTAAATTATTAAAGGTCGATAGACTTATCAGTCAGAAGGAAGATTTCTATTTAGCTAAATTAAATATATATATAATATATATTGATTCTTATGAATCAAGTTTGAATTCGATGTCCACGTGTCCCAGGTTGCCGATGACGGGATCCAGATAGTGCGCTTCATAGTTTTCGGAGTCCAGGTGTAATCGTACGTTGAATGCGATGTCCAGGTGTCCCAGGTTGCCGATGACGATGTCTAGATAGTGAGCCCCGTAGTTTTCGGTGGCTACGTGTATTAATACCTTGAATTTGATTTCTAGGTGTCCCAGGTTGCCGATGACGAGGTCCACATAGTGCGGTTCGTAGTTTTCGGTGTCCAGGTGTAATCACATGTTGAATTCGATGTCTACGTGTTCCAGGTTGCCGATGACGTGGTCCACATAGTGCGCTCCGTAGTTTTTGGTGTCTACGTGTATTAATACCTTGAAATTGATGTCTAGGTGTCCCAGGTTGCTGATGACGAGGTCCAGATAACGCGCTCCGTAGTTTTTGGTGTCTAGGTGTAATAATATCTCGAATTCGATGTCTACGTGTTCCAGGTTGCCGATGACGAGGTCCACATAGTGCGCTTCGTAGCTTTTGGTGACTAGGTGTAATAATACGTTGAATGCGATGTATAGGTGTCCCAGGTTGCTGATGACGAGGTCCCGATAACGCGCTCCGTAGTTTTTGGTGTCTACTTGTATTAATACCTTAAATTCGATTTCTAGGTGTCCTAGGTCGCCGATGACGAGGTCCACATAATGCGCTTCGTAGTTTTCGGTGTCCAGGTGTAATAATACGTTGAATGCGATGTATAGGTGTCCCAGTTTGCCGATGACGATGTCTAGATAGTGAGCTCCGTAGTTTTTGGTGTCTACGTGTATTAATACCTTGAATTTGATGTCCACGTGTCCTAGGTTGCCGATGACGGGATCCACATAGTGCGCTCCGTAGTTTTCGGTGTCTACGTGTATTAATATTTTGAAGTTGATGTCTAAGTGTCTCAGGTTGCTGATGACAAGGTCCAGATAGCGCGCTCCGTAGTTTTTGGTGTCTAGGTGTAATAATACCTCGAATTCGATGTCTACGTGTTCCAGATTGCCGATGACGATGTCCACATAGTGCGCTGCGTAGTTTTTGGTGACTAGGTGTATTAATAACTTTAAATCCGAATGTAGGACACGTAGATATCGAATTTGAGATATTAATACACGTAGACACCGAAAACTACCGAGCGCACTATGTGGATCTCGTCATCGGCAACGTGGGACACCTAGACATCGAATTCAACGTATTATTACACCTGGACACCGAAAACTATGGAGCGCATTATTTGTAACCCGTTATCGGCAACCTGGGATACCTAGACATCGAATTCAAGCTTGATTCATAAGAATCGACTTAAAAATTCCCTAGCGGCAGAACTAAAATTATGTCATGACATAATAAAAATTCGTTGAATTAAAATTATGTCTAGACATAATAAAAACTGGACAAATTAAAATTATGTCTAGACATAATAAAAATTGGATGAATTAAAATTATGTCTTGACATAATAAAAATAGGATGCATTAAAATTATGTCTGACATAAAAATAAGTCCGCATTTTTATTATGTGTATACACATAATTTTAATTCATACAATTTTTATTATGTGTACACATAATTTGTTTTCGAATGAACGTAAAACGTATTTGTTACAATATCTATCCATTATTGAAAATCGATATGCGCGACAAAAGCTCTTGTATATCATTAATTATGTTATTATTTATTATATATATTTCTATCCATATATTTTCAGTATTATTATTGTTACATTAGAAAAATTATTAGCATTTAAGATACGAATCTTTTTCCGTTAGTTTGTAAGTTTCATGATTAAAAAGATCATGTCGTATTATTAACATATACCTAAGATTTATAGAATCGTTATTAATTTTATTATATATCTCAATTGCGCGAATCTTAAATATGTTTTGTAAATATTATGCATAATATTCCTATGCAAGGATACTTGTTTAATTATTTCTTCCTATTGCATTTAAGTATAGAAAAATATACAATTTCTATGTGTTTGCACTTTATATTTAATGAGCAGGCAATTAAATATATAATATGATTCAATTTGCACTACGTTTACATGACACCGTTAATCGGGTTTTATTACATCGGTAGTTGTCAGGAAGACCAATCGTAATCATTCTTCAGAAGAATGGAATAGTTGTGATTGACTGGCCTAAGAACTACCGATGTTATAAAACCCGATCAACGGTGCCATGTAAACGTAGTCTATGTCTCTTTATTGACTGACATAGTTATATACTTTTAAATCTTTTTCTTTTCTAAAATTCAATCAATTGAATAGCAAAAACTACGTTATCATATTATATACTTTTGGTACGTAGTGTGCAAATGTATTTTGAAATGAAGATTATATATTTTCTACTGAATTATTTACACATACGTGCGGTTTCAGAGAATCATTTGTCGCCATCTCAAATATGTTCCTACTCAACTGTCAAAATATGAAAGATAATTTTATCTAGTTGTGACATTCGCTCGAATTCCCAAAATAATTTTCAAGGATGTGAGTACGAATATATATATCGTACTATTTAATATTTATAATTAATAGAAAATTATAAACGATGCGTTAGGTATGAGAAATTTGACAGAATTGCTTTTATCAAATAGAATTAACTTGTGATTAGTTGAAAAAAATAAAAGAATAAACAAATTAGGTAAGTTTCAGACACGTGTTACAGGTGTCCATCTGTAATTATCAAAAACATCGATACCTGTAGATATCGGTACATATACAATTGCGAACAACATTCAGTAAGACACGCGAATAAAAATAAATAAAAAATTTTACAGTTAACGACTTATTAACATTAATCATGCTATATTGCGATTATGTTTTATGTTAAAATTAAAAAATATATACAAGGTGTACAACTAAATGGGTTACAGATTATTATTTTTAAAAAACTAAGCAAAATATTAAATTGTTGTTTTCTTTAGAAATAATAGTCCGTAACACTTTCAGCTTCATACCTTGTATATCCTGTTTATAAGATTATAAGATATATTGTTTATAAGATTAAGATGCGTAACACACTACAAAAAGGCGTGATATCCGTACAAAATTACCTTTTTTAAAAAAAGGTAAAAAAAGGCGCCAAGTACACGCATAGTAGTGTATATGTATTATGTTGTTACCCTGTTATGTTGTTACCTCGAAAAAAACAAAGTGGTAGTATTATACCTCCAAATAGCTTTACCCTGTACATACTGTTTATAAAATGCGTAATACTACAAAAAGGCGTGATATCCGTACAAAATTACCTTTTTTAAAAAAAGGTAAAAAAAGGCGCCAAGTACACGCATAGTAGTGTATATGTTGTTACCTCGAAAAAAGAGAAAGTGGTAGTATTATACCTCGAAAAAATATAAGTAACAAGTGGTAGACATAATCTTTATATCTCGAAAAATCTCGAAATAATCTAAGCAGTAGTATCTTTATTTCCGAAAAATTATAACCCAAGTGATACACATCACAAAATTATGTTACCTTATCAAAAAGAAGAGTCGCGCTTTAAGTGATCTATTACAATTACAAAAAAAAATGATATCTTTTTAAATTACAGCGCCAATTACAGAGAGAACATATATATTGCCTAAAAAAATAATTGTTGCACTACTTTAAAAAATCTTTACATTGTGTAAATTAAAAAAGAATGTATGATAACAATTTTATAAAATTAAAAAATTTTATTTAAATTTTACAAGGGATTACAAGATATTTAAATACAAAGTTTACATGTGTATTTTTTAGTGGTCACAAAGAATTACAGAGGTAACAGTACAAAATAAAAATATTTTATATTAAAATATCCAACGAGGGAATACAATTTGTATTTAAATACCTCGTTGGATATTTTAATAAAATATTTTTATTTTGTATTGTTACCTCTGTAATTCTTTGTGACCACTAAAAAATACACATGTAAACTTTGTATTTAAATATCTTGTATTCCCTTGTAAAATTTAAATAAAATTTTTTAATCTTATAAAATTGTTATCATACATTCTTTTTTAATTGTTGAGGTGGCTGCCCTGGACGGTCTGCACGACAGCGCTCGAGACGGCAGCGCATACGCCATCTAATATTCACTAGTTCATGTCCCGCGCTACTCGCCCACAGAGAGACGTCCCGCGTGCACGCGTGTCTTGTTACGATCCGCTATTGCATTCTTGTATCAGTTTATCATATTGGTCTTGTGTGTGACGTATCGTATCAGTTTATTACTGCACCTGTCAAATAAGAGTACGTCAAATATATTTGTTCGTAACTAAGGTGCCTGAGTTACTTTTATTAACCCTAACATTAATGACACAATGTAAAGATTTTTCAAAGTAGTGCAACATTTATTTTTTGAGGCAATATACATATATGTTCTCTCTGTAATTGGCGCTGTAATTTAAAGAGATATCATTTTTTTTTGTAATTGTAATAAATCACTTGAAGCGCGACTCTTCTTTTTGATAAGGTAACATAATTTTGTGATGTGTATCACTTGGGTTATAATTTTTCGGAAATAAAGATACTACAGCTTAGATTTTTTCGAGATTTTTCGAGATATAAAGATTATGTCTACCACTTGTTACTTATATTTTTTCGAGGTATAATACTACCACTTTCTCTTTTTTTGAGGTAACAACATATACACTACTATGCGTGTACTTGGCGCCTTTTTTTACCTTTTTTTTTAAAAAGTAATTTTGTACGGATATGATTATAGATGAGCTTTATATATAGGCATGTAAAACTTATATCTGTTCATATCTCATTTATATATGTTCATATACTGTCAGATATAAATATTTTTTCCCGGGTATGTATATATATATAACTTTTAAAGTAAATATCTCAGAAACGGGACAGTCGATCGCAAATTTAACACAGGTTTTTGGGATATATAAGTGCACAATCTCTGTTCAGCTTTATCCCTTTATTTTGACATAAGCGACATACATCTTTAATTAAAAATATTTCATAATATTTCAAAAATACATTTCAATTATTTAAGAAAATTTTGTCTGGGTGATAACACAGAACGTTTTTAAAATAATTTTTAAAAAATTCTTAAAATATTCTTAAAAATGTTACCACAAAAAGTTTTTAAACCATTTTAAAATGCTTCTCGCAATATTTTTATAAAAATATTTAGAAATATTTTTTGAAAACATTTTGTGCTGTATGGGATATATATATCTATATATATAAAGGAAAATGTCCTGACTAACTGACTGACTCACTCATTCACTCACTGACTCATCAACGCCCAGTCCAAACTACTGAACCAAATTTTTACCAAAAGTATATGAAATAGAGGTAGAATTTTCCGGGGAGTGCCACTATGTGTATAGTTTTTTGTTACCGATTTTCTGGAAATCGATTTTTCTAATTCTTCTAATTTTTTGGGAAATAATTCACCGAATTTCAAAGAATTATAGATCAAACAAGGGTAGAATTTTTCGGGGAGTGCTATAAAGTGTAGAATTTTTCGTTACCGATTTTTTTGGAAACCGTTACGAAAATTTTTTCAATTTTTCGGGAATTTATTGACCGAATCTTAAAGAATTGTGTATGAAGTAGGGGTAGAATTTTCTGGAGAGCGCCATGATGTGTACAGTTTTTGTTACCGATCTTTTAGGAAACCGGTTTTTTTAATTTTTCAAATTTTTCAGGAAATAATTGATTGAATCCCAAAAAATTGTACATGAAGAAGGTAGAATTTCCAGGGGAGTGTTATAAAGTGTACAATTTTTTGTTACCGATCGTTTTGGAAACTGGTTCCGAATGATCGAATCTCAAAGAATTGTACATAAAGTAAGGCTTGAATTTTCCGGGAAGTACTATAAAGTATATAATTTTTTGTTTTTTTGAAAACCGGTATTAGAAGTTTGACGAATTTTTCGGGAAATAATTGACCAAATTTTAAAGACTTGTATATAAAATAGGGCTAGAATTTCCCGGGGAGTGCTATAAACTGTATAGTTTTTCGTTACCGATCTTGGAGAGAGAGAGAGAGAGAGAGAGAGAGGAGAGAAGGAGAGAATGAATGAATACATTTATTAGCTTTTTTAGAGAGGGAGAGGAAGGGAGGGAGAGGGAGAGAGAGAGGGAGAGGGAGATATATATATATATATATATATATATAAGATAGATATAATTTATTATGCCCAAGCAAGGCTACAGGGCAAAAAAGTAAGTACAATGATATAGCAGTTACAACAATATAGCAGTTACAAGATGTTAAAGACTGAAGTTGATGTGAATTTGATAGAAGTACAGTACTGTAATTGCAAAGCATAATACAAAGATACACATGATGTAAACAAGAACGAAATATTAAAGACAGAAGTTGATGTGAGTTTGATAGAAGTACAGTACTATAATTTCAAAGCATGTGCATGCTCTCTCACATAAGGCGAGCAACCAATGATCTAGCATGCAAACAATTGATAGGATGTTGAGTATGACGCAATAAAATATAACCAATTTCAATAATATACACTATAAAAACTAAGAACTAACGCAACTTAACTAATAGTAAGTACGATGAAAATAGTATATGAGAAGCAAGTAATACTAAGCGAACTAAATAGTGTATAGAAAACTAAACTAAGAACTAAAGCGCATCACAATCTGCAACTAATAACAAGGTAAGAAAGCACTAGAAACTCTATACCGAAATTGATGTTATCCAATTTTATGTGCAAGCAAGTCGATATGTCCACAAAGGGAATTAGCATTAAATTAAGCAATACTGATAAGGAAGTTTACATGTTACATTATGCCGAACGATAGGCAAGCTTAGCAAGATCAGTATCGGAATCAATATGGATAACAGGTTCACCATCGGAATACTTAACACATATCTTGCCGTTCCTGACCCAAAAATACTTATATGACCTTTCCTTAGCAATACTCTTAGCCCGTTGTAATATGTCATAAGTGCTCTTGGATAACAACTAATTGACGTAAATGAGACGATCCGAGTTACCACCGCATACGTCTTTCCTTTTGAGTACACCCTTTACCCGCTTTTTAGAAATAACAATATCGCGAACGGCATTCGAGGCCAAGGTGACAATAATCGAGCTAGAAGATGCAGCAACTGTAGAAGTCGCTGACAGCACTTTCTTAACAGCCCTAATGCCAAGAATATGGCATGACCAATTCGGAACGTCTAAAGCCTCTAGTACATTTTTGGCAAGCTCAGATGGAGCGACAGACAACGTCGATGGTAAACCCGAAATGATCAACTCACTTCCACTATGAGATCTCTGAAATGACTGAGCAGATTTCAAGTCTTGGATTTCACGAATAAGTTTCACATTATCTTGCTCTAATTTAGCTATGCATTGACAATTTTGAGCGACAGTGTCAGCAAGACGATTTAAGTGATTAAGTTTATCGCTTAGTTCTTTGTTAGGACGTTGCTGACTGTCAATAAACGCAGACAATTTTGCATCAGATTTTTTCATCTGCTCAATCAATTCAAAAGATCATTGGTAGAGTGATGTATTGTGTCATGCATAGTGTCACGCATAGTATTATGCATAGTGTCATGCGTAGTGGAATGCGTACGTGCACCGCCGAGTGAGGCACAGAGAGAGAGAGAGAGAGAGAGAGAGAGAGAGAGAGAGAGAGAGAGAGAGAGAGAGAGAGAGAGAGAGAGAGAGAGAGAGAGAGAGAGAGAGAGAGAGAGAGAGAGAGAGACATATGTCTGCCGGGGCGAAACCCGGGTAACCAGCTAGACCGTCGTGAGACAGGTTAGGTTAGGTTAGTTTTACCCTACTGATGACCGGTCATTGCGATAGTAATTCTGCTCAGTACGAGAGGAACCGCAGGTTCGGACATTTGGTTCACGCACTCGGTCGAGCGGCCGGTGGTGCGAAGCTACCATCCGTGGAATTATGCCTGAACGCCTCTAAGGCCGTATCCTCTCTAGTCAAAGGTGGGCAATGATATCTCTAGCAGTCTCGACTAACTGACTCACTCACTCACTCACTCACTGATATCTCTAGGAGTCATATATAGGAATAAAAAGCTATACACATAGTGGCACTCCCAGGACAATTCTACCTCTATTTCATATACTTTTGGAACAATCCGGAAATTTTAGATTTTGAAACAAATCATTATAAGCGACTCAACTCAGAAATGATATTTATAAAGGAACAAAAGACCGGCATTAATTCCAACAAAGATACTGAGTTACTTGATGGTTCTTATTTTAGTATTTTAAGCGAACTTGCTAACAAGCCACAGGGACTTATTTATTATCTGATTGACATCCGTTGTTGTTAGTCGAATACGAGGCAGCGATACAATGCTCAGTTACGCATGAGATTTGGAACAGTATGTTACTTGAAATTAAAGCGCTAGTTTCCTATCGGTTATCAGTACGTATAAATTTAATAATTGTAGGATCGTAACGGAAGACACGAGGTGTATTAGGAATAAGCAAAGAAATTTTATTATTAACGAAGCGCAAACGTCTTGGTCGTAGAGCTTCTCTCGGGCGACTGCCCTCATTCTCCTCTCAGCCAAGCGAGGGCGCCGCTGCGTCGCTCGCGATCCCACACTCGGCCATTCTGAAGTCAGCATCGTCCTCGATGCTCCGGATGTCTGCGTCATCGTCACAGTCACTGTCATTCCCTCCTGGGACGTCAATGTCTGGATCCCAGCCCTGGTTAGGCCATGGCTTATGATTGTCTGCTGAAGTACTCGTACGTCTTGGACTCTCGTGTTTTCCAAGCTTCTCTACGATGTATCGGTCGCTCCGTAACACCGTGACTATTTTGTAGGGACCCAAGAACTTCGGATGCACCTTTAGACCAGGACCTAGTTGCGTTCGTCGAATGGCTACGACATCTCCGACTCGGTACTTGGTAGCAGATTTCCGTTTTTTATTGAAAGTCTCTCGATTCTCCTTCTGGATCTTTAAGATATTCTCCTTCGCCTCGCTGCGGATCGCTGATCTCTCTTGTTGAAAAGTCTCGATAGCCGTCTTCTGTAGAATTTCACGTAGCTGTAGATCCTCTTTTAATTGCATATCTCTTCCTATTAGCAACTCAAATGGTGAGGTACCAATACTTCGGTTAAATGAAGAGTTGATAAACTGTTGCACCTTGTCTACGTACTTATACCACTCTTCTGGCTTCGTCGTCGACAATTTACTAAGTATCGCAATGATAGATTGATTCAATCTCTCGACTTGGCCATTCGCGCGTGGAACTCTCGTCGTAATCAGGTTATGTTCTGTGTTCTCTTCTTCGCAATACTGCTTGAAAGCATGCGATGTAAACGCCGTTCCTCGGTCTGAAATTATCCTCCTAGGATTTCCAAAAATTGTAGCTTGCTTACGTAATCGGGCGATCACTTCATCCGTCGTCGTGGATCTAGTAGGATATAACCAAACAAACTTTGTGAACGCGTCGACTACAACAAATATATGAGCGTAGCTCTTCTTCGTCGATGGGATTGGACCTAGATGATCGACGTGGTAGGTATCAAGTGGTCTATCTTCCTTGGGTAATGGCCGTAACAGACCTTCAGCTTTTCCTCGCTTCTTCTCTGCCAACAGACAACGTATGCAGTTGCCGATAACTTCCTGTACCTTGGACCGCATTTGAGGAAACCAATAGTCACGCTGCAGCAGATATTCAGTATTTCGCCATCCAAAATGGCCTTGCTCGTGTGCCTGCAGGATGACTTCCTTCTGCATGACTTTAGGCACAACTAACAAAAGTTCTCCACCATCTTGTTTGTATAATACTTCGTTGGCCATTACAAAGTCCTTGTTACCGTCCGTCTTCATCGACTTAATCCTTTCTCGTAATTCTGGGTCGTCCGTTTGAGCTTGTTTAATTTGGGCCACCAATGCACTTTGCATTCTGTGTATGGTGAGACACTCCACTGGATTCCGGCTCAACGCATCTACATGACGCATGGCTGTACCTGCTCGATGCTTCACTTCATAATCGAATTCTTCAAGTTGTAGTGCCCAGCGGGCTACTCTCAGACACATATCCTTCTTCGACATCGTCTGAACGAACGCTCGGCAATCCGTTATAATCCGGATCCGGAAGGGAATATTGAGCAAATATACGCGAAATTTACGTAAAGCTCTGATCACCGCTAGAACTTCCAATTCGTAGCTGCTATACTTCTCTTCGGCTCCAACAGTCTTCCAGCTGGCGTAGTACACCGGATGAAGCTGATTATCTTCAGCATCTCTCTGCAATAGAATAGCTCCTAGACCGTGTTTAGAAGCATCAGTGTGTAGCTCCGTCTCGGCACCAACCTTGTATAATTTCAACACCGGGTCGTTCGTCAAAGCCGTCTTCAGTTGTTCAAAAGCTTGTTCTTGCTCGGCAGCAAACGTAAACTTTACTCCTTTTCTTAACAGCTGCGACAGGGGTCGTGCTATCAAAGCGTATTGAGGTATGAATTTCCGGAAGTACCCCGTTAATCCTAAGAAACTTTGTACTTTATCACGCCTCGTGGGTTTCTCGAATCGCATCACCGCCTCTATCTTCTTCTCGGATGGCCTTACGGTTCCCGCCTCCACTATATGTCCCAAATACTCTACACGTCGTACCAATAATTTACACTTCTTCCAGTTTATTCTCAGTCCGTAGTCACGAGCTATATTCAGGGCCTGCTCCAACTTAGCTAAGCACTCTTTTTCATTTTTCGCCGAAATGATTACGTCGTCTAAATATGTCCTCAACATCTTGAATATTGCTCGCATGAGCTGTTGAAATGCCGCTGGAGAATTGCAAAGTCTGAAAGGCGCCATCAAAAATTCGTACTGTCCGTCTGGCGTCACAAAAGCGGTATAACGAATACTATCCTCGTCCAGTGGTACATGAAAGAAACCATCCTTCAAGTCTAGCACACAATATACCTCGTCGTCCGTCAGTTCGTCTAGTTGATCTTCGATCAGTGGAAAAGGCTGCCTTACCCTTACATCTTACGATTTATTCCTCGATAGTCGACACATAACCTTCATGTTCCGTCTTTCTTTTTCACCAGGACGATTGGGCTGGCGTATTCCGAGTTGCTCGGCCGTATAATCCCTTTCTCGATCCACTCGTCAATGATCTTGCGCACCGCATTCCGTTGTTCCGCCGACAATCTACGAGGATTCTGATGCACTGGTATTTCGTCCTTGAGTATCAGACGCATCTTTACGCCGCTGTCCTTTATCTTCCTCGGTTGATAGTCCTCTACTAGTTTTCGTACACGCTCTCGAATGTTCGGATCTTCCACGTGATCAAGCGTAACTTGAGCTTTCGCTTCTTTTTCTTCGTCATCCTGTACGCCAATACATAATACTTCCGCCCAGTTATCTTCGGTCGTCGTCTTCGATTCGTCGTCATTGAACTTTCTTATGATAGCTTGTCGATTTCTTATACGGATCTCCGCTAAATCCGATAACTCACCGCCTATGATTAAATCATGTCCGGTATAATCGTCTGGCACTACATCGATATCCAGAGTGAACAATATTTCATCGATCGACACGTCTGCTGTAAACCTTCCTAATGTACTCCGGTTAAATACGCCTACGCCATTGAACTTCGTAATCTCGTGCCTGATTGGAGGAGCACCGAGATGCACGTAAACACTGGATCGAATGAGATGCAGATCACTTCCGGAGTTGATTACGGCTGTAACATCCTTCCCCAGAATATTCACTTTCTTATACGTCTTCTTATCACTGTGAGATCGGAGCGCATCCACTCTTACTGGAGTAGTATCTTTACTTGCGGAGTCTGCTCCTTTTGGGCACTTTGCAGCAATATGCCCGAATTCGCCGCATGAATAACATTTAGATCCTTTCGCTTTATTAGGACACTCCTTACCTAGATGCTTCGTGTCGCCGCAGTTGAAACATCGTTTGCCAGCAGTGGCTGTCGTGGTCTGACTCGCGTTACTCGCCGGCTTCTTCTTACCTTGCGCTTGCGAATGTTGTCGCGCCTTACTCCGATTACTTTTCTGTATTTCGTATTGCGCAAATCTCTGACGTAACTCCTTAATTGTCGTCGCACCGTACAATATAGATTTGTTTACCTCTTCGTCTTTAACCCCGTCGATAATGTACTGTATCTTCGCCTCGATTTCCATTTCCGTGTGACTGGCAAGTTCCAGCACTCGATAGACATATTCTTGATATGTCTCGTCCGACTTCTTCGACACTGCACTCAGTTCTTTATGCACTTGACGACTGTTCATTGTCTTACCGAATTCTTTAATCAACGCTTTCTTGAGCGCACCGTATGATTGTACTCGACACTCGAAATTTACGAACAGCTTAGCCGAACCGCGTAATAGTCTTTTCGCATAAATAATCTTCTGCACGTCGGTCCACTGGCACAAATCGGCAGTCTCTTCAAATGATGTAAACCATCTTCCTACGTTCTGTGTGCCGTCGCCACTGAAAGGTGTTAGCGCGTCTTCAACGTCTTTGTATGTCAACACGAGCTGTCCCGTTCTCACGCCGTGAGGGTTAGGTTCGCGTTCCTCGTGATACACACGGTTATAGCGAGAGGGCGGTGTCGCGTCTCGTCGCGCGGTCGATAATGATCCTCGATCATAGCGCCCACCGCTATGACCGACCGCAGGGGTTTCCCCATCGTCATCATCACAATGTAACACCGTGTCCTCGCTAACTTCTTCGTCACTAACATCTTCGTCGCTATCATCTGCTTGTGTAGCCGCCCGCAATCTCTCACGCAGCGTCGCTTTTAGCCCCGACACGGGCAATTTTAATTGACGTAATCGCTCTACGAGTTGATTCTTCGTCATGGCGTCAATATTAACTGCGCTGTCCGCCCCCAGCACATCGTCGTTGTCCATCTCTTTGTTCGTGTCGTCCGTCGCCTTATGCTTTTCGCGCAAGCCCACTCTGCTATTCGTCGATGATAGAGCAAGCTGGTCCATCTTCTTCGTCGTTTCGTCTATCGTCGTATCGTTTTTTGCCGCGTTTCCCGCCGAGGAGGCCATCTTGCCACGTCTTGTTGCACGCGATTTCGTCTTCGTTGCCGCGCAACAGCTTCGTCGTCGGATCACCTTATCCAACGTCCTCACTACGGTTACCGCACTCGCAACTACGTCGCGAACTGTCTCGTATCCGCCGGACCGAATCACCTCTTCGACACGCGCGGACACGTTTCGCGTGGGCACTCGCCTTTGCCTCTCGCGAACTTCTAGAACTTTCTCGCTTCGTCGCTTTTCCCGCGTACGGCGTCGTCACTCGCGATCTTACCGTGATCCCGTATCCACGGTTATCCCGGACGAGCCCCCAACTGTAGGATCGTAACGGAAGACACGAGGTGTATTAGGAATAAGCAAAGAAATTTTATTATTAACGAAGCGCACAAACGTCTTGGTCGTAGAGCTTCTCTCGGGCGACTGCCCTCATTCTCCTCTCAGCCAAGCGAGGGCGCCGCTGCGTCGCTCGCGATTCCACATAATCATATTTTGCATAGTTGTTCATTACGGTTTCGGAAACATGTTTTCCATATTCATTTCCATTGTTACAGCTCAAACGCATTTTTCAACTTTTTATTGTTGACTTTTTTGTTGTTGAATTTATTGTAATTTGTCAGGCTGATGAAAGCACGGTGTCGCCGAAACGTCTAAATTTAATATTGTCAATATATTTGAAATTTTGTTATCCTTACTGCTCGTTAATGGTCGTTAACCTTGTCTTGTCATATACTTTTGGTATAAATTCGGTTCAGGGGTTTGGGCTGGGCGTTGATGAGTCAGTGAGTCAGTGAGTCAGTCAGTCAGGAGTAGAAAGAATTTGATCTATAATTCTTTGAGATTCAGCCAATTATTTCCCAAAAAATTAAAAAAACCGGTTTCCAGGAAATCGGTAACAAAAAACTATACACATAGTGGCATTCTCCGGAAAATTCTACCCCTATTTTATATACTTTTGATAAAAATTTGGTTCAGGGCTTCGGCCTAGGCGATATTAAGGAATCCGTGAAAACACGTTTTACTCTTTTTCACCCCGTTAGGGCTCGAATTTCTAAAAATCCCTTCTTAGTGGCACTCCCCGGAAAATTCTACCCCTATTTCATATACTTTTGGTAAAAATTCGGTTCAGGGGTTCCAGCTGGGCGTTGATGAGTGAGTGAGTGAGTCAGGACATCTTCCTTTATATATATATATATATATATATATATATATATATATATATATATATATATATATATGGGGCATTCTTTCTCAACGTTACACCCCCCTGCCCATTTTAAATTTTGGTTAAAAACATTTTTTTTGGGCTCAAATTACAGCAAATTTTATCTATTTTTCCATGCCGTGTGGCAGTTTTAAAAAATTCAACATGGCTAACCAAAAATGGCGGATAAGTGTGACTGCAACTTGAAATACGAGAGTAAAATACGTGGATTTTTATGACACTTGGTACGTAAAGGTTTTTGGGGTCGCTGATTACGAATCTGAAGTCAGATTTTAAAAATTCAAAATGGCGGATTCAATATGTCAAACGAATTTTTCTTAAACTTATCGGATTTACTTGAAACTCGTTACTCAGGGATTTTTGGGGTCGCTGATTACGAAATTAAAGCCAGTTTAGAGAAATTCAAAATGGCGGATGCAATATGGCAGACTGATTTTTTTAAAATTCATCGGATTTACTTGAAACTCGTTACTCGGGGGTTTTTGGGGTCGCTGATCACGAATCTAACGGTGAACTAACTTTTAACCAACACTAAATCTTCTTTGTCACTACATTAAACCTACATAGCCTACATTAAACCTACCTATTTTGTCCTACAATGGACCTATTTTTTCTTACATTGGACTTATATTCTACCTAGGAGCGGTGAGCGTCGAGCGGACTGAGTCTCGTTTTAAACAGTTCGGCCTAGAGTTACGA